>LNAC01000384.1:827705-899109 GCA_002007465.1 Ailurus styani
GCGCACCGGCGGGGAGCGCTCCCCGGGGCCGAAGCCGGGCGGGTGGTGGCCAGGGCAGGCTGGGGTCCCTGGGGGATGGGGGGGGGGAAGTGGCCTCGCCTCGGCCAGGGTGGGGATGACTCGGGCCAGTAGGTTGAGGGGGCGCAGGAGAGGGACGCCCCACCCCGGGACGCGGGCACTACCGCCTGGGTTGAGCCTGTCTGCCCTCTCTACACCCCAGCCCCATCCTTTGCCCTGACCTCCGGGTGCTTTTTCTGTGTTTCCATTTCCTGGTCGCCAAGTTGCTGCCCCGTTGGGGTGTGTGCCTGTGTCCCCCCACCCCTCCACCTCTCCGCTGCTCCCGGGGTTCGCAGCTCGCTCGGTGGTGGCAGCACGGGTGGTGGAGTGGGCCTGGCACCTTCCCGGGAGGTAGCGCACCTGCCACCCGGGTAGCGCGAACATGGCTGCTTGGTGGGGCCCGCTGTCCTTGACCCGGCTCTGCGCCCACGTCCATCCGGTCTGCGATCGCGAATCATGTCCAGGCGACTGCCCTCCCCTTAAGGGCTGTTGCTGTCGTCGATGCGGGCTGCAGGACTTGACACAACACCCCCCCCACCGCCCCCAGCCACACTCGGGGAGGTTCTTGGGAGTGGGGGGTGGGGTGTCAGGACAGGTACGCCATGGCACCAGGACACTTAACGGGTAGGAGGCACTCATGCATTTCTGCTATGATTGTGCACTTCAGTCCTCGGTTCGCTTGTTGGTCCGGGCGCTGATTATTTGGCAACATCACTGCTGAGGTCTGAGACTAGCGTGGTCTGCAAAAGAGGGGGAATGCTTGAACTTTTAGAGAATTGATAAGAACTCGGATTTAGGGGTTTAAAATGTCCATTAAACTCAAGTGCGTCTAAGGAAGCTGTCATTCACTCTTTCTCAAAACTGATTTGATAGGGTTTTACATATGGGCTTCCTGGACTTGCTGTTTAATTCTGACTTGCGATTTGGTCTTGAATTACACTTGTGTCCAGCTTTCCCAGTTGTGTGTGTGTGTGTGTGTGTGTGTGTGCGCGCGCGCGCGCACGCCAACTGTGTTCCCAGCCTGACCAGACGATGCCACGGGTTGCCGAGGAAATCTGTGTTAATTCAAAATGGCAGCATGAAAAAATCAGGCCAGGCGGAAGCTGAGCAGGCCACAGCTAACATCAGCTGCCCCGACTTAAGCCTTGGTGAGGATATGGGCTTCGGGGAAGGCTTTCCTGGGTGTTGCTGCAGCTGGTCCTAGGGGGTAGAGAGTGATTCTTGCAGCAGGTGAGATTTTAGGGGGCACCAGGGTCATGGTGAGGTGAAGTGGGAAGTTTGGGGAGCTGTCATTATCTTCTCTAACTTATTGAAAGCTGGTGCAAAGACTTAATTAGAATTCTCTGTGATTTTGATCTGATTTTCTCCAGGCTCCACTAAGGACGATTTATGTGGCTTCTTATGTCTGTTTGATGCATAACTTCTATTTATTTTATGCCTACAAGTGGCTCTTAAAAGAATTTAGTGTCTAGTGTAAACATCACCCAAGAACGATACATAACAAATACCAGGTTCTTAGAGCAAATTTCAAGGAAAGGATTGCTGTAGCTCCATGATCAAGCACTCAGGCATTAGAGAATGATAAATTCTTGAAAGGTGACTCATTTTAGGATTTTTTTTTTAAACAGCCTTTCCTTCCGGTTTCACTGCTGTGCTGCCAGCCATCTTCTCATTTAGGAAGGAGGGGATGCATGAGGAGGCAAGTGTTTGAGGGATAATGGAATAGAGGAAGATTAGTGCTACTGTCAGGAATGGCGAGCTGGAAGCAATTTTGAGTAATAATATTTTGGGGGGAAATTAGGAGTGAGTTGGGGATCTGCACAGATTTCTCCCCTGCTTTCCCCATCCCAAATGTTAATTATCCCAACAACATTTACTTTTCAGTGCATCCTTTCACCTTGCTTTCAAATTCAACTTTCATCATATGCTAATTTCCTACGTTATATGGGTACATTCCAGTAGTGTCTGCTCTGTTCCTCTCTTCTTGTATCAGTCTTTTTTTTTTTTAAGATTTTATTTATTTATTTGACAGAGAGAGAGAGATCACAAGTAGGCAGAAAGGCAGGCAGAGGGAGAGGGGGAAGCAGGCTCCCTGCTGAGCATGGAGCCTGAAGCGGGGCTTGATCCCAGGACCCTGAGATCATGATCTGAGCCGAAGGCAGAGGCTTAACCCACTGAGCCACCCAGGCGCCCCTCTTGTATCAGTCCTGAACGGTTGTAATTGTTGAAACTTCATAACATGGTTTAATACCATGGAGGACTCGTTTTTCCTCATTGGTTTTCATTTATGAAACTTCTTGGCTTGTCCCACATCCTTTCTAGATGAGCTTCAGGGTCATTTTTGGTCAGGTTGTCTCCAAGATTGATTGCTACCTAGTGACTCCATGGATTACTGTAGGGAAGACTGATACCTCCATATAGCATTGGATCTTCCCACCAAACCACAGGCATCTCTCCCTGACCTTCAGATCTTCTCCTGTATCCCCATAAAACCTTACAATTTTCTTCATCGAGGATTCGTACATCTGTCTCTGGTAAACTTACCTGAAAATGGGCAGAAGCCTATAAAGAAAACTACAGAACTCCAAGGATGGGTTTAGAAGCCCACACCAATAGAGACACCTGCCTTTGGATGGCAGGTAGAGTCGGGGTGGTTAGGGCATCCTGGAGTCTGGGTTCTCTCTCTGCTACATTCTTGTTATATGACTCCGGACAAGACTTAAACACTCTTGATCTCAAGAGTGGTTTTCTCATCTTTAAAAGGGGGATAATAAGGGGCGCCTGGGTGGCTCAGTTGGTTAAGCATCAACTTCTGGCTCAGGTCATGATCTCAGGATCCTGGGACCTAGTCCTGTGTTGGGTTCCGTGCTCAGCGGGGAGTCTGCTTCTCCCTTCCCTCTGCCGCTCTCCCTTGAGCTTGAGCCTCACCTAAGGCAAAGAGAGGTTAATGTTCCTTTCTGTTCTTAATAGTTAGCCTAAGTCTCCCCCTCAATATACCCCCCTCAAGTGAGCTACAGATCCTTGAAAGCTCCTGTAAGCATTTCCAATCGTTATTTTAGGTTAGGGTGCTGCCCTTCTCTCTTGGTTGTGTTCCTGAGCACCTCTTTTAGGTGATAAAGACCTTGAAGAAACCGTTTTAGTTCCATTTTTCTCTTGGGTTGAACAAGGTGCTTGTAGGTGGTTAGGGGCTCAAAATACATATTGGTAATTCATCTGACTTCTTAAAAATTCTAATTAAAATAACGTAGTGATCAGAGGCTCCTCTGAAATCTTTTTCTCCTCTCAAAGTAAAACCTTAGTGTATTTTTAAAATTGCACTTAGAAGTGCCCTAGTGACCTAAAAGAATGAAATGAAGTGTCTTAAAATGTCTTTTCTTAAGCACTAGAGCAATTAGATTTTTTAAATAATTAAAAGCCCAATGAAGTAATATGAGCTTTCTATAAATTTAAAATGACATAACTAGATAAAGTAAAATTTAAAGCTTCTATCTGTGTATCCTATCCTTACTTTCATTGCCAGTTCTGTTAGATAGTAATCCATTAATCCTTCCAGGTCCTTTTTTCTCTCTCTATTCCTCCCTTTTGTATATACTTATATTTACATATATGTACGTGTACACACATATATATGTACAAATATACATGCATGTATTCACATATGCAAATTCAGGTTTCTTTTGATAATAAAATGGGATATATTTTCTGAAGGTAAAACACAGCAAATGGCCGTAGCACTAATGGATATTTACAAAGTAGTTTTTAGGTCAAATTTTGCTAGACATAATAAAGTTATCCTCTGGTTACCAGCAAGATTTAAGTCTTACTTCTTTCTTTCTTCTATAGGAAATGAATAGTTAGCCAATGTTTTACAGGGACGGAATGTAAATCACCATTTTAAGAATGATTGAGAAGAGTTTTTGAAATCCCAATTTGCAGAGTTAACAGGTACATATCAAATCACATTAATGGGATAAGATCAGAATAGACAATGCATTATTTAGATGGGAGAAGAAAACAGATGGTGGGAATAGGAAGGTCATAATTCAAAGCAACCTTGCCAAATTAGCAGACACAATGGCAGCAATGTCAGAAATGAGAAAAGAAGGAAATGAAAGGACCCTAGATGTCGCTTGCTTGAGAGCTTCCAGATCTTTCCCACAGAGAATTCTTTTGGCATCTAACCACATACCTTCCTATCTCAAACACATACTTTCTCTATCTCCATTATCGTTATGTTTCAAGAACTTTGTTGTTGTTGTTTTAGAACAAATTAAAGGAGCAAGCTTTGAGTGTTTGTCTATTCTGTAAATGCTATATGTATTATCTCATTTAATCCCCATAATAGTTCATGGTGGACATCATGGCTACATTTTATAGATGAAGAACTTAGTAAGTGGAGGAGCTGTACATGGAATTGGGACCTGTCTGATCCTTTCTTTAAAAGCTATAATGTAACCGCTTAGAGTGATTAACTTAACTGCACAGTCTAATCTATATCATTAATGTAATACAAGTCATTTTCTTTCTTTTGTTACTGTAAAAGACAGAAAATGTCTTCCAACCTGCCACGTATTGGAAAACACTTCCTTACAATGAACTCGATCTGACTATATTTTTCTAATTTGGCAAGCTTGAGTGGAAAATTAATCTTTCTTGTGTTATTTATCTACTCTTTCCTGCCATTAAAAAAATTGTTATCTCAATGAGAAATGGATGCCATTCAACTCTTTCCTTCACTCTAAAATCCCTAAAAGGGCTCTTCTTTTTTCTGGCTCAAATTCTGACTTTCTATCCAAAGAGAAAGGCGAAAGTAGATAGACTCTATCAGAGGAGCCATGATAGTTGCCAATCTTGCAGCCTGAGTTTTCTTGTAAATGGTACCATATTTTAAATACCCCAGAGCAAGGGTCAGACCACTGGGTGTGGTGGAATTTTTGCAGATGGTCCTTGAATTCACATGTGTCCCAACCTTGAACGTACACAAATAATGAACCATATGTATCTGCACTATTGTTTTCAAATAGTATAGAATTCTCTTGCCATTTAGTACATACAAATCCATTGGCAGTGTTACCAAAGCCAACTACAATGACTGTTATGTGGGGGTTTCCATGAAATTTTTTGACATTTAGAAGTTGGAAGACATCATATTAGAATATTTTGCATTATAGAGAAATTTTGGAGTGATTTGAAGAATACTTTTGTGAAGTGACCATTTACCACTTAACTTTATGAATAAGTGCAGGTTTTGATACACGACATTCCATTTGACTACGCATAGAGAGCTCTACATTTCTTTAGCTGTTAGTCACATGAATCATTAAGTTAGACATTTTGCTATATTCATATTTCTCAATGTGACCATATATTGCAAATGAAGCAGAATCAGATTTGGTCCAAAGGTAAAATGAGTTCAGTTGCCATGACTGAGTTACACAGTTCTCCTCAATTCCTGGGTCTCTTCCCTATTGATAGACCGTATTACTTACAGTGAGTTAGGATAATAGATTATTTTGATTGCAACTCTTCCTTTTCTTTCTTTCTTTTTTTAATATTTTCATTACAAATTCTGTACTTTCCTTTGGGAAATTTGAAAATACATGAATATATGGAGGCTAAAAAATTGGATTGTGCAACCCAGAAATACTACAGCTCTTAAAAATTTTGTTGCGTTTGTTTATGATCTTTTTGCCTCATCTATTTAGATAATGTACATAATTTGAATGGTACCATATTTAATTTGTATGACATCTTTTCATTTCACCAGGTTGATTCTGTGTATTTATATATTTTCCAGGTTTCCATGATATGTATAGATAGCAAATTACATACCATATGTTTGTTTTGTTTTGTTTTTTTGGATTCTTATGATCATATAAATGGCTTTATTTTGGGGGAGGCAAATGAAGCAGCAGTGGCCCATTAAATTACCAGGGGTTATGATGAAATTGAATAGTCATTAATTACCTGGAATTTTGATTTTACAATTTTTATTTATTTAAAATCGTGAGTGGGGAGAGGGGCAGTGGGAGAGAGTCTTTTTTTTAAGGCTTATTTATTTATTATTTGAGAGAGAGAGAGTGCAAGAATGGGGGAGGGGGTAGGAGCGGGGTAGGAGGAGAGACAGAGGGAGAGGGAGAGAGAGTCTCCATGCCCATTGAAGAGCCTGATGCGGGGCCCAATCCCACAACCCTGAGATCACGCCAGCCGAAACCAAGGCTCCGATGCCCAACTGACTGCCCCACCCAGCTTCCCTGAGAGAAAGAATCTCCAGCAGACTCCATGCCCAGCGTGGAGCCCAACACCGGGCTCAGTCTCATGACCCTGAGATCATGACCTGCGCCAAAACCAAGAGTCAGACCCTTACCTGACTGAGCCACCCAGGTGCCCTGGTCTTGAATTTTTAAATAGACACTCTTCATTTCTTCTAGCTAATAACCTTTATTGCAGTATTTTTGGAATGAATAACAACAACTTTGTGATCATCTCAATCATTAAGAAAAAAGTATACAGAAGATATTTCTTAGCCATCTTACTGATTTAGAAATATTCACCTACTTGAAATGCTATTTAACTCTTCTTTCTTTTCCTGGCTCAAATTCTCACTTTCTATCCAAGGCAGAGAAGTCATGATAGTTGCCAATCTTGCATCTGTTCAACGAACAGTTTTTTAAAAAAATGCAATTTTTAAAGAGTTGGATGAAACTTGACTTCTTTAAGGTAGTAAAAAATGCAAGACATGGAAATAACAATTAATAACCCAAATCTTCCCGATTATCGTGCACTCTGATTTCCCTGTATTAAAGCTGGAGACCAAGAAAGGATAGCTTCCTACCCCTCCATTTGTCATATTAAGGAAAAGAAAACCCTGCTTTCCCAAGTTAACCAGGGATGGGTTTCACCCACCTTTCTCCTGAAGGCAGAGAGAATTCAGCAACATTCAATTAAAATTAAATGCCTTCCTTTAAAATAGAATTGAGAAGGAAGAAGACAGAAAGTCGATGGCCTTTGAGGCTGGTGGATGCCTTAAGGGGGTTTAGTTTACTGTTATGTGTGTGCTGCAGATTTCCACAGTCGAAGAGCCAGGCAGAAAAAAGAAGTCACGCTTTTGAGGAGCAAAGAGGTTAAATGACCCACACCAGTGGGGATCGTACACCAGGGTGAACTGGCCACGTCAGAATCACCTGGGCATTCATTAGAGATCTCCTGCCGGTAATCTCAGCCTAGATCTACTGAAAGAATCTACAAGGAGGGTGTGTCTAGGAATCTGTTTTAACGAACTCCCCAGATGATTTTGATGAGTGGTCAAATATGAATCCCATGGACTGAACCACAGCATGGGAGCACCTTGACAAAATGAGATTTTCCTGCTCTTTTTCCCTCATTGAAGGTAAAATATAGCTATGTTCCTTCCCCTTCCTTTATTCAACAAACATTTTCCAAGGTCTTATTATGTGCCAGGCTATGTGCTAGGTGCCAGGGAAATAAGGGCTTATGTAAGAGTTCTTGCTTTCACGGGAATTACAGTCTGATAAGCAGAGACAGGCATCTTGAAACATGAGGGAAGGAGATACGGCAGGGTAGTGGGAACCATGGGCTCACCTTTTTCCCCACTGCACTAATATGCCAAGCCAAACTAAGATCCCTCTCCATCCCTTACCCCAGTAATCCTTCCTCAAAGAGGTATCTGAGTCCCAAACAAGTTACAAGTGATAACTCCAAGAAAGCATTTGATCAGTCCAGTGCTGTTTCTAACCTTAAAAGAAATTTGAACATCTCATCACGTGCTGTGCTCTATTTTATTTTCTGAAGATTTATTTTTTTAATTTTAGAGGAAGAGAGAGAAAGAGAGAATGCGTGATCAGGGGGAGGGGCAGAGAGTCCCCAGCAGACCCCCAACTAGGTGCAGAGCCCAACATGGTGCTCAATCTCAGGATCTGAGATCATGACCTGAGATCATGACCCGAGCCGAAATCAAAAGTCAGACACTAAACCAACTGACCCACCCAGGCACTCCTTGTGTGCTTTGCTTTAAAAAGTTATTTATTATACAAAATTATAAGCATATACAGTATAGAATAGTATATTAAACCACCGTGTACCCATTACCCAACTTCAGTCATTTTTATTACATAGCCAGACTTGTCTCATCTGAACTTTCACTGTTCCTTCCTACCCTGGATTACTTTCATTATATCATGTCATGTGGAAATACTCCAGTATTATCTCTAAAAGATAGGGACTTTTATTTTCAGACATAACCACAATGTCAGAATATCTAAAACAAGAATTTCTTAATACCATCGGATATTCAATCAGTGTTCACATTTCTTCAGTTGTCTTATAAAGTTTTTGGATCGTTTATTTGAATCAGGATCCAAATAAATTCCATTCAGTGTAATTGGCTGATGTATCTCTTAGATAACTTTGCCTCCTACTCTATCTTCCCTTGCAGTTTTTGTTGTTGTTATTGAAAAACTCAGGTTTGTCCTATGGTTTCTCCCAGTCTAGACTTTCCAGATTGCTTCCCTCTGGTGTCATCTGCGTTCTCTGTAAACCGTGGTTAAGATCTGGTCACTCTATCATTCCAGTTTGATTCCTTATACACATTTTAGTTACACTTTGGACTGTGTGTCTGATGTGTCAGTTGTAAACTGTTGCCGAGAAAGGGTGAAGGAGCCATAGTAGGGATTGGTGTAATGGTGGCAAACCATCACCAGCGAGTAAGAGGGAGGAAATTAAATATTTATTAATCACCCACTGTATACAGCCACAGGACCTGGTGCTTTCCGTATGTTCTCACATAAATGCAAGTGCTACGTTGTGTATGGGGGATTAGTTCCATGTTCACAGGTGGAAACTCTGGTGCAGAGAGTTCATAACCTGCCTGTTCTTGCAGTTGGTGGGTGGAGTCAGGATAGAGCAAGGGTTTGTCTTCAAGTGTACCCTTCTTTTGCCTCTGGCATGGTAAATGAATACAGCTGACCCAACACTGAAAAAAGAAAGAACAAGAATAGCAATAGCCCTAGGGTGAGGCTAGGAGGCGCTGTCTTTGGCCTCAGTGTCAGGGGGTGGAGGGGTCTGTGGGGAGGAACCCCTACTCAGCTCCACACTTGATGGCATGCAGGCATGTGGACCCAGTGTTGCCAGGTCTTTTGAGTTTTCAGAAGTCAAGCATTTGAATTTCTATGAAAAACCTCTAGATCTAAAAATGTTAGCGGCTAGTTCAGATTTTTAAAAGCGCTATCTAGGACAACACCCTGGGCCAGACCAAACCAACGCGTTAAGCCTGTCGCCCCGGTCCTACCACTTGGTGCTTGGAGGTATGTCAGCTGAAGATTATGCTGATGACCAAGGCAGTTAACTGTTAGAGGGAGGTGTTGGCCCTGAAATTAGAGAAAGGGCCAAGGCATCAAGTGACCACGAACCAAGTCTTCAAAAGGTGACAGAGCATTTAGATACATCAAGGAAAAAGCCAGTTTCTGAAGTCTGAACAGATCAGGCCTTGACAAAGGGACAGCCCGGTTCAAGTACCTTTTCTCATCCTCATAAGGACTGAGTCCTTACTATGTCCCAGATGGTATTCTGAGCACTTCGTACATATTTGCAAGTTTCAGCTCATTTTTGCCTCACCACAGCCCCGTCTGAGATTCGAACCTCGGTGGACTCCAAAACCTGCTTACTTACTTACTGCCCTGTGTGGTCTTTCTCCTGTGAAATAGATCCTTGTTCAAGGCATTGAGTATTAGAAGCTGGAATTCCCTGGCTGTGGGCTCCCAAAGCCTTCGGCTCTACTCTCTTGAGCTTTCAACAAAACACTTGACGGATCTTTCTTTCTTTGAGGCAGAGCTTGATGAGCCTTTCATCGGCTTCGGTTAGCATTTACATCCAGTTTCCCGTTCGATAATTCCTTTCCCAGACACCTTCTTTATTCTTTACAATCCCAACAGTAGATCTGAGACGGAAAAGCCAATTCGCTAGTGCCTATTCGTTGTCCTATTTTCACTTCATCCGGAATGTCAATAATTAAATGAATTTATCAATAAATAATAGGGGCGCCTGGGTGGCTCAGTGGGTTAAAGCCTCTGCTTTCGGCTCAGGTCATGATCTCAGGGTCCTGGGATCGAGGCCCGCATCGGGCTCCCTGCTCAGCGGGGAGCCTGCTTCCCCCTCTCTCTCTCTGCCTGCCTCTCTGCCTCCTTGTGATCTCTCTCCCTCTGTGAAATAAATAAATAAAATCTTAAAAAAAATAAATAATAGAATAGAATAATGTCTCCTTGACTCTTCTGGAGGCTGGCAATTCACAGACCCCAGATTTAAGTTTACCCGGTCTGCTCGGTCAGACTGGGAGCTTGCAGAGTAAGGAAGCTTGCTGGACATTTGGGTTTCATTTTCGTGTGCAAGTAAAAGCACTTTGTCACAGTTCCTCGCAAGATGGTTAATAAAGCCTCTAGCTTATACAGACAGTCATTTTCTTCCCTTGAGGACAAAGACCTTTTCTTGCTTGCGGCTTCCTCCCTCCTTGTCTAGACATTCTGTAAGTGGTCTCCTAGTTACAGGGGTGCCGTGCTCCAGCCCTGCACGCCTGCACCCCGCCTGCGGTCACCGGCAGGAGTGGGAAGATGCAGCTCCCGTGCAGGGGACCGCAGGGACGCTCGAGCACCCCTGGTTAGACCCGGCCTCGGGGGACTTCTCCACAGGGGACAGCACCATCCCTGAAGTTGTGGGGTTGTGGGTCTGCCGCCTCTAGCCCTGCGGGGCTATTAAGTTAAAAAAAATTCTAAGCGTGGTGAAATCCCCATAACATAAATTTACCGTCTTCACGACACTTTTTAAGGGCACAGTTTAGTCGTGTTTAAGTATATTTGCACTGGTGTGCAACCAACCTCCAGAACTTTTTTGGCTGGCAGAGCCCCAACTTTGTCCCCATTAAACAACGACCCATTCCCACTCCCCCCACGCCCCCACCCCCGCCTGGACCCTGGCAACCACCTTTCTACTTTCTGTCTCTATGACTGTGACACTGCGAGGAGCCTCACATAAGTGAGATTATACAGTGTTTTTGTGTATGCGGTTGGCTTATTTCACTTAGTAAAATGTTGGCGATTTAATTTTAAATTAATTAAAAATTCAGCTCCCGGTGTGCACTAGCCATATTTGAAGCACTCCGTAGCCCCATCTGGCTAGTAGCCACTGTATTGGACAGCACAGACACAGAACATCACAGAAATTTCTCTTGGACAGGGCTCGTCTAAAGGAGGCCAGGCGGCTCATACAGAGACGGGGCTGGAGGCGGGGGCTGGGAGAAGGAAACTACCAGTTGTTTTTTACCGTTGTTGTTTTTACCATTCCAGCTGGTGAATAATCTGACTCCTTTTCTCCACCACAGAAACAATCCCGGCTACCTGATGTTTTCATAATTGCCACTCATATCCTTCACCTAGCCTCCAGTCTTCCAGCAGCATGGAACGTGAAAAATAATCTAGTTTGAGAAAATAGACGGGTCACAGATAAATGTACTTTAAAATATTCTTAGCAGGTACATCTTAGGAAATGCCTGTCAGTTTAACCATCGATGGGAGTTGAATCGGAGTGTTTCGTTAATGGGAGCTATTAGTTTATCGCTAACTTGCCAAGAATCCTAATTGGTATTTATCACAAAGAAGCCTTATTCAGTAGACTTACCCTTCAAGCTATTGCTTTTAAAGATTTTTGCTTGAGACCCACAGTAAAAGAAATGTTGCATCTCAACCCAGTGCCTGCACACACTTACATGTTTATATGTAGATATCCGAGCTTCAGTTAAAGTTTCTTGAACAACACTTGCCCTTATTAAGTGTGGTGCATATATTCTTTTATAAAAAAAAATGCTTGCCTATTCAAAAAAAAATACTGATCCTATCCATTAAATTGTTTCCATAACCCTCAAAAGGGTCACCACATGCAGTTTGGAAAACATGGCTTGAAATACACCTAGGTTCCATTTCAGGCCTGGCTCCCCATCTCCTCCTCAGGTCCCCGTGACTCGGAAAATGGCTTATGAATTGCATCTCAAAACAAGCAAGTTTTTGTTTTTGTTTTTTATTTTTTTTTTAAAGATTTTATTTATTTGAGAGAGAGAGAGACAGAGAGCACAAGAGGGAGCACGAGCAGAGGGAGCGGGAGAGGCAGGCTCCCTGCTGAGCTAGGGACCAGGACCCCGGCATCATGACCTGAGCTGAAGGCAGATGCTTAACTGACTGAGCCACCCAGGCCCCACAAAACAAGCAAGTTTTTTGAAAAGCCATCAATCATGGCTTCTGGGTTGAGATGCAACATTCCTCTTACTGTGGTATCAGAGAATAACCATAATAATGCTGAATAAAAAATTTCATCTTGGGGCGCCTGCATGGCTCAGTCGTTAGGCGTCTGCCTTCAGCTCAGGTCATGATCCCGGAGCCCTGAGATCGAGCCCCACACCGGGCTCCCTGCTTGGCAGGATGCCTGCTTCTCTCTCTCCCACTCCCCCTGGTTGTATTCCCTCTCTCACTGTGTCTCTCTCTGTCAAATAAATAAATAAAATGTTAAAAAAATAAATTTCATCTTTGGGAGGTGGGGGATGGGCATAATGGCTGAAGGTGGCCAAAAGGCACAGATATCCAGTTACAAAATAAATAAGTCCTGGGGATGTCAGATACAGCATGGCGACTATAGTTAATAATACTGTATTACATATTTGAAATTGCTGAGGGGGTAGATCTTAAAAGTTCTTATCACAAGCAAAAACATTCCTTAACCAGTGTGGTGACAGATGTTAACTGGACTTATTGTGGTGATGATTTTGCCAGGTATCCAAATACTGAATTGTTACATTGTGCACCTGACGCTAATATAATGTATGTCAATTATACCTCAATAACAAATGTCATCCTAACTGTAAATCATAAGAATTTGCCGGTTTTGAAACTTTAGATGTATCAGGACATAGAAGTAGAGCAAAAGTGTTTTCTTTAAAATAAAATTCTAGGCGCCTGGGTGGCTCAGTGGGTTAAAGCCTCTGCCTTTGGCTCAGGTCATGATCTCAGGGTCCTGGGATCGAGTCCCGCATCGGGCTCTCTGCTCAGCAGGGAGCCTGCCTCCTCCTCTCTCTCTGCCTGCCTCTCTGCCTACTTGTGATCTCTCTCTCTGTCAAATAAGTAAATAAAATCTAAAAATAAAAAATAAAATAAAATAAAATTCCAGGGGCCTGGCTGGCTCAGTTGGTTGAGTATGTCTCATTCTTGATTTTGGCTCAGGTCACGATCTCAGGGTTGTGGGATTGAGCCCTGCTTTGGGCTCTGTGCTCAGCAGGGATTCTACTTGAGGATCCTCTCTCTCCCTCTCACTCTGCCTGTCTAGCTCTCTCTGTCAAGTAAATAAATATATCTTAAAAAAAATAATAAAATAAAATTCCCAAATTGGTACTATCCACTGGGTTTATTTTTGAAAAATCATTTTTGTGTTTATGTTAAGTATAAATACTTATAGGGAAATTGGAAATTAAGGGAAATATGAAAAAATTAGAATTCAGTGGTCAGGCTACCACTGTTAATATTTTGGGCACATTCCCTTGTAGTCTTTTCTATGTATATTTTTATGTAATTAAAGTAATTCATTTTGGATCTTCCCTCCAACCATTTCTCCATGCCATTAAAAACTCTTTGCAAATGTTTTTTAATGGCTTTATAGCGTTGATGTAGCATGAATTTTTAAGCTATTACTCTGATGATGGACAATTAAGGTTCAGTTTTCCACCTGTATAAATACCACTGTGATGAATAGTTTTGTGCATGAAACTTGTCTGTGTTCCTGATCATTCCTTAGGATAGAAATAGATACGTATGATACATAGAAATAGAATTACTTGTCGACCCCTTCGTTTACATCTAATGAGCTGTGTCTTTTCCGTCACAGCCAACTTCTTTGAAAAGCTGTCTCTGTGCACTGGCTCCACTTCCTGCCTAACTTAAAGGCCTTCAGTGGGCTAGAGACATCCATGTCTGTCACGGGATGGACACTCCAGTCCTTGCCGTGGTCTGTGAGGCTTAATGTGGACAGGCCTGTCTACCTCCTTCTCCAGCCTCTTCCCCATTCTCTGTGGCCTCAGCTGCACTGGCTTTTTGATTTATTGGGTCCTTGCCCTTCCTCTAGCCACAGGACCTTCAAAGCTGCTTATTGTATCTCTGAAACAGTGTCTCCCCCTGCCCCCCCCCCCGTCATTTCTTCTTTGTGCAGGAGAAGGTGAGCTGTCTGCTTAGAGGTGGTTGGAGGTTGGAAAGAGAAGTGAAGGTCTCAAAAGTTCATTAGAAGGTAAAGAGTGGAATTGACTGGAGGGTACCCTCAAGATTTCCAGGCAGCGATGGGGAACATGCTCATGGTGTATTCAGAGTTAGGAATGTGAGACTCACATCAAGAGAAATGGAGTTGGCATCCAGGGCTATGATTATCTTTAGCTTCTAAAGAAAAGAGCTTGCTTAAACTCAGTCCACCTGGTGAGTTAGTAGCTACTTCTAATGTTTGTTTTCAGTCTTCTGGAAGTGTATTAGCTCCTCTTTGCTAATTCAGTTTATATGGATGGTAGCATATTTTGTCATTAGAATATGTGGAGGGCTTCACAAAGAAACACTTTGGGGATTATTGGAAGGCTTCATGTGAAAAAGCTCCATTTCTGGGTTTACTGGGAAGTTGTAATGCTGCTCTGCCCAATAGCATTCCTGCTACCTGGTGTGGCTATTTAAATTTAAACTAGTTAAAGTTTGTAATAAAAATTTACTTCCTTAATTACACTAACTATACTTTAATAGCTACATGAAGCTAATAGCCACCATATTGGACAGTGGAAATTGAACATTTGAACATTTACATCAAGGTAGGAAGTTCTTTGGGACTCAGTGATCTAGAGAGTGGAAAAGGATCCAGCTAAGTCATCTCTGAGGCTAGTCAGTTGTCTAGAACGGTGGTCTGGGAAAAATAAATGGACAATTATCCTTGGTTAGTTTGCTACTGGATGTGTCACACAGTTTTCTGGTTCATTTAGTATTAAAAAAATAGACATTAAAATTCTGCTCCCTTCTACTATTCCCAGTCTTTCACAAGATGCAGTGGAAAAGCCAGCTTCTCTGGGCCCACATACCCTGGGCTTCTGTTGCCTACATCCAGGTCACGATCACGTGTTTCATAGGACTTGCTAACCAAGTAGATGTCCTGGCTAAAGAATAGATTAGGCCCTGTGAGTTTTATTTATTTTCTACAGATATAGCTCATAAATGCAAAGTGGACTGCTACTATTTTTAAGGGCCAAGTAAAGTAAGATTCTTCATAGATGAGACACCAGCTCTTTTGAAACAACCCAATAATGGAGAAGGAAGGGAAGTCCTATCACACATGGGAGACAGACAAACACAGGTGAATGTACCCTTTCTTCACCTATCATCTGGATTTTCACTTTATCTGGCTCGGCCAGCAATTCTTCCCACCCTCAAATTCTAGGAACTCACTATTAATGCATTTTATCTTATAATTATCCTAGGTCTTTCTCACACACACAGAGTCTTGGTTGATCGCTTCCTGCCCCACAAGTCTGGTGATAATGGCGTTTTTGTGGAAGTAGGAAAGGATAACGGGAGAAGGAACCGGACTTTATCTTTCTGCCTTTTCTTTCTCATAAAGGGGCAGGGGGCTAGGGGGAATGATTTTCAGAGCTATGGTCTCCCATGCTTCTTAGTACCCTCGGAGGGGCCCATCCTGCACAATGTGTGTGTGTGTGTGTGTGTGTGTGTGTGTGTGTGTGTGTGTGTGTGTGCACACACGCACACGCAGGGACAGACTAACGTGAAGCAGCCTGGACACAGCCATAGCAATACGGTTCCTCACAAAGATGGTTCCAAACTCAGAATGTTGCTGACTCTGACTTGATAACTGCTCCAGTTACGAGTCAGATGGTTTTGGTTGGCCTGCCCTGTGGAAATGTTGAGATGCTGCTCTGTTTAAACAAATAAAATGTCTTCTACTCATGTAGCCTCCACAGTTTGCCAGATCTGTTCTCAAGCATCATGTCATCTGATACTGATGATAAACTTAGGGGCTGGGGCCAGACATTTGCAGAAAAGAAAACCTAGGCCCAGAGAGGTGAAGCGACTTGCTCAAGGTCACACGGTTATAGGTGGTATGGCTGAGTTTTGAATCCCAAGGGGCTTTGCTGAGCATGTTGCTTTCCTTCTCACTCATATTTTGGGATCATAAAATAAAACACACCTAAGCTGGATAATGGATGACACAAATATGATAGTTGGTTTAATAGATAATGTTTGTTGAGTGCCTGTAATAGGGGATTGGGAAAGGGGTTGCTGTAGCTGGGTGGTCTGGGCCCTGCCCTCAGGGATCTTTTTTTTTTTTTAATTTTTTATATTATTTATTTGACAGAGAGAGAGAGAGAGATCACAAGTAGGGAGAGGCAGGCAGAGAGGAGGGGAAGTAGGCTCCCCGCTGAGCAAAGAGCCTGATATGGGACTTGATCCCAGGACTCTGAGATCATGACCTGAGCCGAAGGCAGAGGCTTAACCCACTGAGCCACCCAGGCGCCCCTCAGGGATCTTTATTTGAAACATTTGAAGCAGTACATTTACAAGCAACAAATGCACATCATCCTAGAACAAACTGGATGCTTTAGGGGATATGGATGGTGAGAAAATGACAGGGTCCTTTATGGAAGGCATCCTGAAAGAAAGGGATTTTGAATCAGATCCTGAAGGATATGCACAGACTAAGGGGAGGGCATTCTAGCCAGATACAGAGGCATGGTTGGGTTCAGTTTTAAGAAAGAAGAAAAGAGCACTTGTTTATTATTTTTTGAAAATTTACCCTGCAGAAGACCTTGCGTACAGCTGAGTTTGCGGTGGTGTACACAAGAGACATGGTCCTCTCCTTCATATGACTTAGACTTTGGGGGGAAAGACCAAGTATTGATTGTTGGTAATAAAATCATTACATAAAAATTTCAGATTAAGACTTGCTGTAAATGAAAAAGGTGGGATTCTATGAGAGCATATAGTAAAGTGATCTAAATTCTGCTGATGTTTGAGCTGGTATGTGAGGGAGTGGAAGTTAACTAGAAAAAATGGTTTCGATATAGGGAACAAAGAGGGGAGTGCTCAGAGAGAGGAGTGAAGCATGTGCAAAGGGCCGGGAGGATCAGAGGGGCTGGAAAAAGGCCTCGGTGCTGGAGTTGAGAGAGCGCAATGGTGAGTGGCAGGAGGTCAGGCTGGGGAGGAGGCATGAGCTTGATCAGATTTTGGTTTTTATTTTAAGAACCGTGGGAAACCTCTCAAGGATTTTAAGCATAGTGACAAGACTGACATGATCAAATCTGTCTTTTAAAAAGATCACTTGGGCTGCCGTATGCCAGTGTTTTGGAGGGGGAATATTAGTGGTTATGCAATAACCCCTTAAGACAGTACCGTGGGGATCCAGGCTAGACATGGTGGCTTGGTGCCGAGTGGTGGTAGTGGAGATGGGGAGAAGTAGTGAGTTTCCAAAGGAATTTAGAAGATAAAGGCTACAGGTGGAATTTGGTGATATGCTAGGCAATAGAGAAGCCGATGATAAGGATAGTTTTTGAGTTCCGGATGTTTGGGAAGAAGAAATCAGCTTCGGGTATCAGGAAGGCATTTGGGTCTCTGGGTCCAGAACTCAAGGAAAGAACTGAGTTGGGATTGACTGTGTAGGTCACGGGCCAATGAGTGACCAATGGGCATGGATGAACTTTCCCAGAGAGAAAGGAGCATGAAATGAGGAAAGACGGATAAAGCAGTGAGGAAGCTCAGTGGCCAGGTTGAAGCCAGGTCAGGAGCACTGGAGAGGTTGGAGGAAAACTAAGAGATCCCTGAGCATCATGTCATTGAGGCAGAGTAAAAATATATAAAATAGGGGGAGTATCTTTCACTTTCTCCCTAGACCCATTTCCCCATCACCACCCCAAAATCCATTAGGTGCAAGCCACACAACTCTAGATCCGAGATCCTTGCACTGGGCACTGTTACAAGTGTAGTTATTTATTTTTCTATTACTGTGACAGATTGCAGTCTGTTTGTGTTTTCTGCTGGGAACAATAACCTCCGTTCCTTTCTCCTATGTCGTTGCGCTTTTGGCTGCCCCTGCCTGCAGTTTGTTGCAAATCTGAGCTTGTTTAATCCATGGAGTACTAAACACTATCTGGTCTCGGTGGCTGTGTTAATTCTACTCTGGGCGCCCAACTTCGTGTGCCAGCTGGGATCTCTTAATGAGCTAGCTGCACACAGTTCAATGCGAAAACGATTTTCGCTGGTGCAATGTGTTTGAAGAACTCACTCCTGGAATGTTCCACGTCACGGCTGCTTCCAGGCCGTCCCTGGCATTCTCTCTCTTTGCAGGATGGCTGTCGCTCCTCCGAGTTACTGTTTTGTGGCCTTCCCACCACGTGCTAAGGACGGTCTGGTGGTGTTTGGGAAAAATTCAGCTCGGCCCAGGGATGAAGTACAGGAGGTTCTGTATTTCTCAGCTGCTGACCATGAACCCGGGAGCAAGGTTGAGGTAAGTCCCGTGTTACGGTCTCTCGGCTCTCATTCCCTTCCGCCAGCTTGGCCCCGGGCACCGTTCCTTAACTCGGCTCCCCGGTCAAAACCGGCATGTCGCTTCTGTTGATTCCTGATCCCATGCAGGTTTGTTTATGGCCTTAAAAACAGGATCACATGGGGAATAATACTACATTCGTGGCTATAGCCCTTGTTTTATAATTAAGTAAAATATTTACATGGTTCCAAAGTCAAATGTACAAAATAAGGTGTATTCATAGAAGTCTGGTATCTATCTTTGTCTTATTAACTCTGCTTACTTTTTCCCTTTTTTTTGGAAAGTTTTTTTGGTTTGTCCTTCCATTTAAAAAATTACCTGTATATGTAAGAAACTACACACACACACACACACACACACACACACTCATTTATCCCATTTGCTTTTCTTTCTTAGATGAATTTAGCATGCTGTGTACACTTTTCTCCACTTTGCTTTTTTCAACTTAAAACATATCTTAGAGATCACCCCATATGGTAAATAGAGGTACTAGTCTTCATTCCTCATTTAGAGCTATAGGGTGTTCCATTCTATGGATGTATCATGGTTTAATCAATCCCATGTTGCTGGACATTTGGGTCTTAGTTATTACAGATATTTTGTATTTTGAAAGTGATAGCCCGGTGTATCTGTCACAATATTTGGTCTTGGTTTATGTATTGTAATCATGTTAAAAAATTATCCATCAATTCCAATTTTGAGTGCTTAAAAATCAGTTTTTGTCAGTCCTTCTCTGGGATAGGTACCTAAAGTGGGATTGTTGGATCACAGATTAAGTGAGTGTGTAATTTTTTTGGATATTATCTCATTTGCTCACACAGATGGTGTACTGCGGCTTTTCTGCTAGCCATGGAGCAATGCCTGTTTCTTCATATTCCCAGAGTGTACCATCAAGCATAGCTAATGTCAATTTTACAGTCTGCTATTTTACTGAATTCTTTCATTGGTTGTGCCAGCTTTTATCATTGATTCTCTTGAGTTTTCCAGGTTTATTGTTATCAACGCCTACAGACAGAGATCGTCTGATTGTTCTTACATCTCTGGTTTCTTATCTGATTGGCTGATAGCTTGTATTCAGTGTTAATATATCTAGTGGCGATAGTGGTTATCTTAGTCTTTGTTTCTGACCTGAGTGGGGCAGCCTCTAGTGATTCTCGAATCACTTAGACATTGGCTTCAAGATTAAGATTTATAGAGTTTCATCATGTTAAAAAGTACACATCAATTTTCATTTTTAGTGTTCAAAAAACCCCTCAAGGGTAGGTGTTAAATTTTGTTAAAGGTTTTTTGTGTTTTTTCCAGTGATATGGAGATAATCACTCGATTTTTTTTCTTTCGGTTTATCTGATAAATCGAACCATCTTTGCATTCCTGGAATAAACTTCTTGGTATAGTGTCTTCATTTGTGTGTGTGTGTGTTTCAGTGGTAGTTGTTTTGTTAAAGGATGAAGAGTGTTGAGAAAAAACTGGGAGCGGGTAAATTATCCAGCTCTTTCCACTGACATAAACCTCTACTCATTGGCGTTCTGTGCTTTCTAAGATAAACTGATTTTTTTCCTGGTGATTGTTCTAGGTTTTAAAAGGGTATTCATCAATGTGTGTTTTATTTTTCTATCTGCATCTTTATCTGTTTCAAACCTTTAAAGGCAACTAAGCAGGACCAAAGAGCAGTGGAACTCTGTGAGGAGCTGCTGGCGTTAGGTGGATGGAGCAGAGGTGGGCACATGGCCCAGCAGCACGGAGCGTGACCTGGCATATGGATTGTGTGCGGTTGGGGCAGTGACAACCTGTCTCCCATAGGACTTTCCCAGAACCGTTCTCCTCTCGTATTGCACCACTAATGGATCTGAGCCCCTAAACTTCAGGACTTCTCTTTTGTATAGGCAGAGAAAGTGCTAGGTTCTCTGGTGATCATGCTAGGTTTTATTTTATTTTATTTTATTTTATTTTATTTTATTTTATTTTATTTTATTTTATTATTAGATGTTGCAATGCCTAAATATATATTTTTTAAGATTTTATTTATTTATTTAAGAGAGAGAGAGCACAGGCAGGGGGAGTGGCAGGCAGAGGGAGAGGGAGAAGCAGACTCCCTGCTGAGCAGGGAACCCGTTGTAGGGCTCCATCCCAGGATCCTGGGATCATGACCTGAGTTAAAGGCAGATGCCTAACTGACTGAGCCACCCAGGTGCACGATCATGCTAGTTTTTAAATGGGTATTCATTCATTAATGTTTCAATGTCCATGTTGCTTGGATTTGAATGTTTCTTTCTTCCTGGAACCGAGTGCACTGGGCATAGATGAAGTTTGCAGATTTGAGTTATTTCAACTTTCCCTGTCTGTCTTCCCTCAATGTTCCTTTTTCTTGAAGAGTCATACCAACTGAAACAATACTTTGATTTTCATGTGGGCAGATTTAATTTCCCAAAGATAGCTGCACCAGATCCCATCCTACATGCACTTCTTACAGTGTGACGGAGAGGTGAGGGTTATGCCCCCACCCCTGCCATGAATCTGGGCAAGGGCTTATGTTTCCTCTGACCCATGTAGCCTGATGGAAGTGATGTCATGTGACCTCCAGCGCTGGGTCGCAGAAGAACTGGGCATGGAGTTTCTCAGTCCCAGGGTCTGGCCCTGAGCATCCAGGCGCTATGCTAGAAGGAACCCAAACCAGCCCACGTATGAGGAACACAGGGAGGGGCTCCCATGGAGGGGAACCAAACTCCCTCAGCCAATAACTGGTGTCAACCCACAGCCAACCACCAGATGTGTGAGTGAATGGGCCCTCCGACGATTCCAGGCCTCAGACACTGTGGAGACATGCTGTCTCTGTGGCGCCCTGTCCAAACTCCTGACCCGTCCAATTCATGAGATAATAAATGGTTGTTTTACACCACTAAATCTTGGGGTCACTTGTCAGTAGCCATAGTAACCACAGGATCACACAAAAGCCATTTACAAATATGTCTGAAATAGATCTTTTAGAAAAATGTGTTTTCTTTTGGGAGGGATAGGCTAAATAACTCAGTATTTCACTTTCACAAGTACAGTCAGGTTAGAAAATAGACTAGATTCCTTTCACTTATTAACCCATAGCATATTATCACTCACTTACACTGGAAGTTCAATGACGTCCTCTTGCAAAAATAAATGCAGTTTGATACAGGCCAGAATTTGTTTCTAAGACACCCTGACCTCCTTTCTGAGTTGCCTACCTGTGTTTGGAGCTGCCTCTGTACAATTGCACATCCGTATTCTGCAGGTAACAAAATAGCATCACAGGTCAGAAACCAAATTCATTTTCCCCACCTCGTTTGTTCCTCTTCCTCTGTCAGCACCACTGTCTGCCACATGGTTTAATCATCTAGAAACAAGAGGGAAACTTCGACCCTCGTTTTCCCACGCATCCCTGGATGCATGGGGACGGCTGCCACCAAGTCCTGTTGCTTCCTGTCCTGTGTTCGCATCTCCTCTCCAGGGCCTCTGCTCATTCAGACCCACCCCCATCTCCCTTCCGCTGTCATCTGCTTATTGGTCCGTGGCTCTCCTTTTCGTAAATCCTTCAGCCTGCAGGGTCACCAGAATTTTCAGAGCACATTTTTCTGTCATTGCCTTGTTTAAAAATGGTTGTGTTTACAGGGTGAGAGTCTGGGATGATTTGTATGCCATTTGGAACTCTTCCTGGCTGGCACCGGGCTCCCTTTCTTTTCTCTTCTTTAAAATTGATAGGCTTTATTTTTTTTTAAAGCACAGTTTTATGTTTACAGAAAAATGAACAGAAAGTACAGAGAGTTCCTATATAACTCTTCATCCTGCGACCTCCCCCGGCTTTCCCTATTATTAACATCTGTTAGTGTGGTACATTTGTTATGATCAATGAGCCAGCATTGATACATTATTATTAACTGAAGTCCATCCTTGACATTAGGGTTCACTTTCTGTGTTGTATGTTTTAATGGGTTTTGACAGATGTGTGTGATGACATGCATTCAGTGTATGGCATCACACACAGTGCTTTCTCTGCCCTAAAAATCCTCTGTGCTCCACATACTCATTTCTTTCTTCCTAACCCCTGGCAACCATCACCTTTTCACTGTCTCTAGAGTTTAGGCTTTTCCAGAATGTCTTGTAGTTGGAATCCTAGTGTGTAGCCTTTTTTGACTAGATTCTTTCACTTAGTAGTTATGTTTTGAGAGTTCATCCATGTCTTTTCCGGGTCGGTAGTGCATTTCTTTTTAGTCCTGAAAAATATCCCATGGTCTGGATGAACCACAGTTTAGTTTTCTGTTCACCTATTAAAGGACATCTTGGTTGCTCCCAAGATTTGGCAGTTATGAACAAAGTTGCTATAAACATTTGTGTGCAGGTTTTTGGGTTTTTTTTGGCTTTTTTTTTGTTTGTTTGTTTGGTGTTTTGTCTTGTTTTGTTTTTTAGCCCTGCTTCTCTCCTGTGTTCAAGTCTTTGTATGGACATAGTTTTTAACTCATTTGGAATATTTTTTAAAAAGTAAAGTTGCTTTTTAATGTAATTTTACATTTTGAATAGGTAATATAATCATGTGGTTCAAAGATTAAGTGGTATTAAAAAGGTTTACCATGAACAGTTTTACGCCCCTTTATTACCATTCACTCTGATTCCCATCCCATATAACCCTTCTTATTAATTTCTTGCACATCCTTCCAGTGTTTTATGCAAATGCAAGCAAATGTGAATACTTAGCTTTATTTTCTCACTTTTTTCATGAAAGTAGCACATAATATATATTATTCTGAAACTTGATTTTTAAAAAAAAATGTATTAACATATAATGTATTATTTGTTTCAGGGGTACAGGTCTGTGACTCATCAGTCTTACACAATTCGCAGAGCTCACCATAGCACATACCCTCCCCAGTGTCCATCACCCAGCCACCCCATCCCTCCCCAACCCCACCCCCAGCAACCCTCAGTTTGTTTCCTGAGATTAAGAGTCTCTTAATGATTCATCTCCCTCTTTGGTTTTGTCTTGTGAAACTTGATTTTTTAAGTATAAAATTCCAAACTCACAAAAAAGTCTACAGCTTTTTTGGTTTAATAATATTTTCTAAAGATTTTCTACATCTATACATAGAGATTCTTCTTCTTCTTTCTTTTTTTTTTAAGATTTTATTTATTCATTTTGACAGAGAGAGAGATCACAAGTAGTCAGAGAGGCAGGCAGAGAGAGAGGAGAGAGGAGGAAGCAGGCTCCCTGCTGAGCAGAGAGCCCGATGCGGGCCTCGATCCCAGAACCCTGGGATCATGACCTGAGCCGAAGGCAGCGGCTTTAACCCACTGAGCCACCCAGGCGCCCAATTCTTCTTCTTTCTTTCTTTTTTTAACAGATGCATAGTAGTCCACTGTGGAGCTGTCCCATAATTTTTCAGTCAGTCCTTTGTTGATAGAGACTGGGACTATTTGCTAGTCCAGAAAGTCAGCCATGAAGAACCTTGAACATGAGTCATCCTGCCCACCTGCACGTGTAGTTGCTGGATACATTTCCAGATGCAGGATCACTGGGTCATGGGGTGAGGTTTTTGTACTAATTGCCCTCCATAGGGTTGTACAGTTTCCAGCTTACTTTTCTATCTCATTCTTCGTTTTCCTCTCCCAGCTTGTACCATAGGCTCCAGCTACACTGGAGCTCATCATTTCTTGAACAAAGAACACACGTTTGCATTTTTCTGTGCTTTTGCTCCTTCTATCCTTTGCTAAGAAGGTCCTTCCCTTCCCCTCTTCTCATCTACTTGGTAGACTCTTAGGCACCTTTCAAGGCCCAAATACCAGTATTCCCACCTCCCTCTAGCCTGCCCTCCTTTCGTTTTCTTTTTTAAAAGATCTTTTCATTTATTTTAGAGAGAACGAGAGTATGAGCGGGGGAGAGGTAGAAGGGAAGAATCTTCAAGCAGACTCCTCGCTGAGCCTGACTCGGGGCTCCATCTGATGACCCTGAGCCAAAACCGAGAGTCGGATGCTTAACTGACTGAGCCCCTCAGGCGCCCCGGCCTGCCCTACTTCTATGAACGTGTAGCACTTTATGCATGTTCTGCCATTATAAATCAGTGGAAATTTACAGGTGCCTGAAACCAGTGGAACGAGTCTGGCCCCAGATGCAGGGGTCCTGGCTTCCAGTCTTGCCTTCTGCATTTCCTGCACGTTGGGTCTTCGAGCCTCTTTGAGACTCAGTTTACTCATTTGCCAGATGGAGATGGTAAAATCCCCTGTGTCTGCCTTATAGAGTTTTTTGTGTGTGTGTGAAGCACATGGGAACTGACATTTGAATGTACTTTGTAAACTCTAAGGAGAACATTGTGAAAAGAATTATTTTTCTTTTCTTTTTATTTATTTATTTTTTAAAAAGATTTTTAAATTTTATTTATTTGACACAGAGAGAGAAAGCCAGAGAGGGAACACAAGCAGGGGGAATGGAGGAGGGAGAAGCAGGCCTCCTGCTAAGCAAGGATCCCCATGTGGGACTCGATCCCAGGACCCTGGGATCATGACCTGAGTCTAAAGCAGACACTTAATGACTGAACCACCCAGGTGCCCCCCCCGCCTTTTTTTTTTTTTAATTGACTAGGGTTGAAAGATTCTGTGACTCCAGGTCTCAGTTCCCAAACTCCTATCCGTAGCATATGGTTCTAAAACTGCTTTTCAAATTTACTCTTACTCCTTTAGTTCCCTTACAGTTATACCTGTAACTTTCCCAAGTACAGAATGATGGTTCTTTTCCATAGCTGGGCTTATGAGCCCCGACAAATATCATGTAACTTTCACAAAAGCTCTCATTAGCATATGGAAGTTATTTTTCTAAACTGTGAAGAGGGAGAAGTTCCCATAAAACCCCATCTATTTCTCAGCCATTTCACGACATTTTCAACTTACATATTCTGCAGTTTCCCTAGAAACCTCATACTTGAGTTCTGAGGTTCCAGGAATTCATTTTCTGGGAATAACTCTGTGCGAAAAGTCATCCCGATTACTCATCCACTGACCGGCCTCCCCTTCCAGCTGGCCCATCCTTCCAGGCAGTGTTCCCTTCCAAGTCGTCCGCTCACTCATCCCTCCTCCTTCCCGTAGTCTGCCCATCGATCCTCTGTTCTGTGGCAAGTTCTCTTTGCTTGATGCTTGAAGAATAAGAAATAGGGTCCTTTAGCAGAGTTCCTCAGTTTCTAAAATTACAGCGCACATTTTTGTTTAGCTGCACAGTTGGAAGATTGGAGCATTTTATTTTATGTTCTTTAGTTTTTCTCTTGTGGATTCTGAGTCGTTGTTGTTGTTTTTTAACATCACCCTTGGATGCGGAGTAGGACAGATAAATGTATATCCATTTGTGAAAGGCCCTCTGTCCTCTCTGAGGATGCTGTACCACTGTGCATCACAGAACTCGTCTCAACTTTTCCTCAAGCCCTGCTCCTTCCTATAGACAGGAGTGTCGAGGAAGCCGATGAATAATTTCCCGGATTATGATGTTCTGTGCATGCGTGGTGTGTACGTGTGTGTGTATGTGTGCATGTCTGTGGATGGGTATGTGTGTCTATTCTTAGATGCTTGACTCTTCTATTTAAGAAACAAGAGATCCAACATTAGAATACTGTTGCAGAAAACAATGAATCTCAGTTAAAGTTGACATGATTTGTACTTGGTGCTCCAGAGAATAATCCTTTCCCAATTTGTGGAGACAGAGTTCCTTTTTTCTTCTAATTTAAATTCAAGTTAGTTAACATACAGTGTAGTATTGGTTTCAGGAGTAGAATTTAGGGAGTCATCACTTCCATACAACACTCTGTGCTCGTCCCAACACGTGCCCCCCTTAACGTCCGTCACCCGTCTCGCCCATCCCCCCATCCCCCACCCTTCAGCACCTCTCAGTTGAGACAGAATTCTTGATAGCCAAGTAAGATTTGACACATAATGCTTTTTTAAAGTCGCTTGTTATTATATAACGAACCTCATCTCCGATCTACCCCTTCCTTTAAAGTTTAAAGTCTTCTTTGTTTCCTTTTTTTTTTAATGAATTTTAATTTATTTATATTTTCCTCCACCTGAAGTTCTGCATGAGTTCAGTATCCCCAGTGAGATTTTACAGCTTTCAGAGTTTAGGGCAGGCCTTTGATAGATCTCTTCCTTTTTCTTCCCTGATAAAAGTACTTGTAAGAAGAATAGAAAACTACCCATTAATGAGAGCTGGTAACATTGTTAGTAACACGGTCCAAATGGCAGCTATTATTTGTGGTTTGTGGGATGGACATATGTTTTGCAGGGGAGAGCGTCTGAATTTTAAATTCTGAAGATTCTGCTATACAGTAGGAGAGCACAGGTTATTCTGGAATCAGAGAGAGCTGAGGAAAGCTCCGCGACTGTGGGCAGACCGCGTGCCAGTCTTCCTGTCTGCTCTCTTTGGCCACAGAAGCTCACCTTATGGGAGTGTGTGGCTTAGCCGGGGCCTTCCCTGCACCCTGTCCCCTTTTCCACCCCTGTTTCCCACCCCAGGCCTTTGCCCTGCCCGTTCTCAAAGATCTTGTGGCTTCAGGGAGATGAAAAGCTGCTCTTCTAAAATGTGGCTGACTTTTTTGGGGGGTGGGGGGGTCTTTATTTGGAGCCCTGTGAACCTTAAGGGCACATTTTCAAAAACCAGTCAAGTAGCAGGCAAGACACTGGAATAGAAAAGACAAAACCTCAGTGATAATCAGCTGTGCTGCCTTAGAGTTGCAAATTTTCTCAAACTAAAAATATTCCTCCAGAGCGTCCCATTTTCCCTGCCTTTTTTCCCTCCCCCACTGTAGGAAGTCTGGCTGACTCATCAGCTCATTTCAGAGCGGTTTTCACTGGTGGCGCCAGGGCTGCGCTCACCATCTGAGTACAGTAGGAAGCACAATGGCCGCTTTGCATTAATTGAAACGTCTATTGTGCGTCTCTATTCCCCTTTCCCTGGGTGATATCCAGAAAGACTGTGCGCTGGAATGTGCAAAGGGTAGGCCACAGCGTGAAGCTGATTTGGCTTTTTCGTTTTCGACACAATCACACAAAATAAGAAAGGGCTTGCTCTGCAGAAGAATTGTCTTTTGTCTCTGTCTTGGGGGCTTCGTCAAGGCTCATCTTTGCTATCTTCCAACCTGGCATGGGTCTCCTGGAGCCACCTGAGAGAGTGACAGGCTCCGTGAAGGTGGCACCTTTAAAACCTCGATGATTAGCATTAGGCAGTGCTTGCTGACACTTAGAAAGGTGCCTCACCACGCGCCCCACGCTGGACATTCTTAGGTTGTTATGTGGCCTTGGCACCTAGAAGTCATGCTAGCTGATAGATTTGTTTTGTTAAAGGTGGGTTGGGAGTGGCCATAGTGCAGCAAGATGGTTTGCTCATCTCTCTCTGAAGACCTCTTTTTTTTTTTTTTAAGATTTTATTTATTTATTTGACAGAGAGAGAGAGACTCAGTGAGAGAGGGAACACAAGCAAGGGAAGTGGGAGAGGGAGAAGCAGGCTCTCCGCCAAGCAGGGAGCGCGATGTGGGGCTCGATTCCAGGTCCCCGGGATCATGACCTGAGCTGAAGGCAGACGCTTAATGACTGAGCCACCCAGGCGCCCCTCCCTGAAGACCTCTTAAACAGCTTCATCACCAAAGCCAAGGCGAGAACCATCCCTGGAAAGATGACCACTTGAGTGGTGAACGTGTTCTTTTTTTCTTTTTGTTTTCTACTAGAAATCTGCTAGGAATTTTGACTTGAAACAAATTTTTTTTTTCACGCTGAAAGATTTCAAGTGTTGTTTGGATCTCCCCCCCGCCCTCCCTGCCCGGTGAGACCTTCTCTGTTGCCTCAAATCGCACATACTGTCCACCTCATTAATGCTATGGCAATTGTGAAGGCCGGTGAATTTTATTTAAAAAAGAAATGACTGCCTGCAGAGTTCACGTTCTAGATGGCTGACTTTACAAACTTTAGCTAATTACATCTTGTGTAAACGTTCCCTATTTATGAGGTTTGCTCCCAGACTAGGATTTTAGATAACCAATCTATACGAGACAAGCGTGACCATCTGCTTTGACCTGGGTGTGATTAGTCACATCTCAAACACAATGGAGTGTGTGTGAATTACAGCCACAGAAGGGTCCTTGTTAGGCCCAGGCTGCTGCAGTCCACGACAGAGATGCCCTAAGGGGTGTGTGTTACAGGCTCACTGAGGCTTGGGTGCACAAACCCCCTCCATCTCCCCATCTCCCTGCCCCCCTACTCTGTAGCATATGAAGGGGATCTGGTGCCTTGGCTTTCAGCCTAGTGTTTAGGAGGGGCTGATTGGCCCATCTGGCTCCTTGGGCATCTCCTTTCTTCCTCCTCATTCTGAGTTTGGCCAAAAAGTGTCAAGTTGGCTGCAAATATTTTGAACTCCTACGAAGACCATATGGTCTTTTGGATTTGATTTTCAACATTTTTATCAGTCAATACTTACTGAGCTCTTGCAGTCCTGTTACTCGATGCCTTTGCAGTAGCTTCCCTGAGCGTTACAGAGGAGGGTGTCCCCGGACCATGAACACACCTTTGATCATCGCCATCTCTCTCTCCTCTCTGGCTCTTACCTCTTTCTGGAATACCTTGATGTCTAGCCCATTTTTGAAGACCAACTCAGATGTCACCCACTTGATAAAGCCTCTGCCCACTTGGGTAATTTCCCTCTTTCTTTTGAACCTGTATTATGTCCCTCTGATTTTTGTTACTCACTTATTCCTTCATTCATTCCTCATTCATTCTTTCACAGAAAGATCTATTGATGCCTCGTATGTACCAGATTTCAGATATATCAGTGAACTAAACCACAGAGATATCTCCTTGCCCTTATGGAGCTTACCTTATAGTTGGGGGAGATAACATAATACACAGTATATGCAGTGCATAAGTCAATTATACAGTATTTTGGAAAGGGGGAAGTGGAATGGAATGTGGAAAAAAAAAAAAAAGCAGGATCAGGTTGATCAGATGTCCAAGGTGGGAGCAGGGGGAACATGCAGTGTATGTTAGGTAGACGGGCCTCGGTGACAGCTGCTGAGGTTGGCCTGGAGTCCCTTCTCCTTCTTTCCCAACTGAAAGGACAGGAATTGGGGATCCTTACTGACTTACCTGCCAGCAGCACTTAGCACATCAGTGCCTCATGTGTGGTTGGTACTCTGTAAATGGTGAAATGGAAAGGAGCATGTAAAAATGAATTTGAAGACAAATAAGGAAACCCAGTCTATTTTTTAAAAGATTTTATTTATTTTTTTATTTGAGAGAGAGAGTGTGAATGGTGGGGGAAGGACCAGAAGGGAGGAAGTGGAAGGGGGAAAGAACCTCAAGCAGACTCCCTGCTGAGCCTGGAGTGCAATGTGGGGCTCAGTCTCAGGACCTTGAGATCACAACCTGAACCAAAACCCAGTCAGGTGCTTAACCAGTGGAGCCACCGAGGCACCCCAAATAAATCCGTTCTTATTTTTACTTCCTTCCTGCCTTTAAAAAAACCTTTATGATAAATTTATACTTAAGAATCTTAAGGGGAGCCTGGGGTGGCTCAGTCAGTTAAGCATCTGCCTTTGGCTCAGGCATGATCTCAGGGTCCTGGGATCGAGTCCCTTGTCAGGCTCCCTCTCCCATTGCCCCTCCCCCTGCTTGTGCGTGCTGTCTCTCAAATACATAAATAAAATCTTTAAAAAAAATCTTGAATTCCTTCCATATTTACTCATTCTTTTCAAGACAGAATTTGTCACTGGAGCTCAGCGTGCACAGGGCTTTTGGAAGATGTTGGTCAAATGCCTGAACTGCTTTTTACATGAAAAAACACAATTATAAGATGTAAATTTCAATTGCAAATTAGAAGAGCACAGAGGACCATAGCTTTTTTGCTGCTTTGGCTAGGTTTTTGCTTTAACAGAATCTTTTTTCAAAGTAAACAACTTTTGGGAACTGAATGGGGGAAAACATTTCAAGAGTGCATTTTATTATCAATTTGCCATGAAAAACTCAAGCGTCTCTTGACAGTCTCTGGATTTAATTAGCTGTAAGTTTACCAATATTTATCAAGTGAAATAATGTTATTCCAGTGCAGAGCAACACCTCACGTGGATTAAGAGGATACGTGTGTCAGCTGATCAAAGAGTGTGCATGCCACACACGTTTCAGCTCTTACCTGAGGTTTAGAGATTATGGAAAATCAATGCAGAATAACTTTCCGGGCTGCACTCGGTTGATATAACTGGGTCTTTTATTTATTTATTTATTTATTTATTTATTTATTTATTTATTTATCTCCCCGCTAAGCAGGGAGCCGTATGCAGGACTCGATCCCAGGACTCTGGGATCATGACCTGAGCCGAAGGCAAATGCTTAACCGTCTGAGCCACCCGGGTGCCCTGTAACTATTTTTTTGTTTTTGTCTTTTTAATATTTTATTTATTTATTTGTCAGAACGAGAAAGAGAAGGAGAAAGAGAGAGTGAGCAACCACAAGCAGGTGGGGCGGCCGGCAGAGGGAGAAGCAGCCTCCCGCTGAGCACGGAGCCCAATCTGGGACTTGATCCTGGACCCTGGGATCATGACCTGAGCTGAAGGCAGATGCTTAACCAATTGAGCCACCCAGGCATCCCTGTGATTAGGTTTTGAATCAGAAAAAGATCAAAGGCCACAGCTGAACCAAGGCTTTTGGTGCCCAGTTTAAAATGTAAATGCTTGCTGCCGCTGATAAAATTCTCCCCTGAGAGTCAAAGAGCTCCATGTAATTTAGAGCCCTGAATTCTGAACTGCCTACACCTAGACTAGACCTAGACCGAAGGAATGCCAGAGTCAGGAGGCCCCTTAGGGGTAACCTAGCTTAGTGGTTTTCCAATTTCTCCAAGGGAGGCTCCCATGGGCCCAGTGTGCGGAGGCAGAGGGAAGAACCAGCAGGCCAGGCTCTGAGTGAGCTGGTCCCATACCCCGTCTTCCATTCGCCTAAACACACATAGACTACTTTTATTGTCTTCATGCTTCTATCTAAGAATTCGTGTGAAAGCAGGCTTCTGAGGCTAAAAATCGTTTGATCTAGAGTAGCTCACTCATTTTCCAGGTAAAGACACGGCGGTCTGGAGAAGGTAAGATATACAACACCAAGCGGTTTGTCTTGCAGTCCTGACAACGGTTAGAGTCATGCCCATAAGGACTGTCTACTTATGTGTCCACCACACTGGCCTAATGTGTGAATCAAATGAGACAGACAGGGAAGCACAGCATATAAGAGAGCATTTAATGCATTAGTTAAATGTAAAATATTGTCATCTAATGTACCCTTTTCTACCACTAGAGCAATTGTGGAGGTTGTCAAACTGGGTTCCAGGGACCCCAGGTATCATTGCCAGGGACATAAGAATCCCTGTTCTTCAGGCAACACATTTTCCCTTTAAATCACATTCTATGTTAGGCCTCCAGGTCAAGTTTCTCCTATAGTAGAGCTCTATAACTTTAAAGAATTTTGAAAACCACTGATCCAGAAAGATTTTTGCCTGTGAGAATAAATAGCCATGTATGTTTGAAACGCCAGTGCCCTCTGTGCCTACTGAAATGACCAGACAGAATATTCGAGGCAGAGGTTGGCTGAATACCTGGTTCGAGAAGATGACTGGTGTATGTATGTGTGAGCACTGTGGATGGACTGGGCTTGAACCAGAGACGGGCACCTGATCAGCAGAGCTGCAGCTCGCCAGGGACACCTCTGAGCTGCATCGAGACTTGGGGTGTTTTTGAAGTCTGGTGTTCCCGAAGCCTTTCATTTTTTTTTTTTTTTTTTGGCTCTGTTTGTAATTCATGTGGTGGTTCAGTTAAAGTACCAGGGTGCAAACTAAGTGGATCCTGGCAGGTGATGGTCCTTTCTTTCCTGTCTTCGTTTCTCAGTGCACTTACATTTCAATCGACCAAGTCCCCAGGACCCACGCCGTTGTGATCAGCAGACCTGCTTGGCTTTGGGGGGCAGAAATGGGAGCCAACGAGCATGGAGTGTGCATAGCCAACGAAGCCATCAATGCCAGAGAACCAGCCGCTGAGACGGAAGCCTTATTGGGGATGGATCTGGTCAGGTACTACACCTGCTCGGAACAGGCGGGGAATGGGGACAAGGTTTATTTTCCTCTAAGCCTCGTGTTTTGTAACACAAGCCTCCCAAAGAAAATGTGTGCCTTTTGATATGAAGTTCAGGGTGATAGGGAAAAAAAGAGTAGATTACAATGGAATATTATGAAGTAATAAAGACCAACCAAGTGCTACATGCTTGAATTTTGAAAACATATACTAAGTGAAAGAAGCCAGATGCAAAGGGTCGCATATGGTATGATTGCATTTCATGAGATGTCCAGAATAGGCAAATTCATAGTAGTAGGAAGTAGATTAGTGGTTGCCTGGGGTTGGGATGGGAAAGTGGGGAGTGATTCCTAATGCATATGAGGCTTCTTTGTGGGGTGTTAAAAATGTCCCATATTTAGATTGTGGTGATAGTTGTGCAACTTTGCGAATACACTAAAAATCACTGAACTGTATGTTTGAAGTGGGTGAAGTTTATGGTTTGAAATACATCAAAAATATAGGAAAGAAGGAAGAAATGTATAAAACACATAAAATATAAAGGAAAAAAGAAGAGAGCTATGGCCCTCCTGTCCCCTCTCCATCTCTGTCATCTGTTTCCCTTTCCCTGCTCTGCCAGCCACCGTGTAACAGGGGGAAGCAGACGTGTGGGCTCGGTGGGATGGGGATCTTTGCTCGCTTTTTGTTGCATCACAAGCACCCAGAATTGTGGGCCTGGCCTGTGGTGGTTGATCAATGACTGAGTTTGGACTGAATGACCAAAAGAGAGGGTGGGCTGGAATGAAATGACATTCTGAAACGACTTACTTTTTTCTGAGATAGTGAAATGCAATAGAATCATGACCAAGTTGGAAGCAAATTGAGCTGGGAGCCAGAGGCCTTGGTTTTCAGTGTGAATATACCAAGTTATAACGCATCACTGGGCCACATTTGTTTGAGGAGAGGCCTTAGATTGGATGACCTCTAAAAAACCTCCCAAAGCCACCATTCTATACAAAGGAGTAGAGGTTTTGACCCTTTTTAGGTTGTGTAGGGAGAACGTGCACATTTACGCCAAGACCACTGTGGTCCGTAGCTTCCACCAACCGATGGACAGGTCTGTTAACTTTTCAGGGAAGGGCCCAGTGAACTTGATGTACCTGTGTGAGAGTCATGGGCCTCAAGTAGGGATTCTTCCAAGGATTTACCATAAAACAAGAATTTGAATTTGGGAGCAGCCAACTCCAAGACCCAGAAAAACCTGGACCAAGCACACACTTTTGAAGGATCTGAATTGTACCGGAGGTAGATGACAGAGCGAGACTCGAACCTCGGCCCCATGAATTTCATCCCTTTTCGTGCCCCGGGCATGCCCATAAGGAGGTGAAGGAGCCAGTGTGGAAGTAGGCGCGGGGGCCAGAAAGATGCTGTTCTCGTTCCGAGTCACATGACCCTGCCCCATGTCGGAGGCCAGAGCACCGTGAAAGGCTTTGCAACAGGCGTCTTGACATCGGGTGACTCAGGGCCCTAGACCGCTGTAGCCTGGTGTGTCCACCCCTCAGTCGGAGACGGACAGCATGTACCCCTGCTGCTGTTGGCAGTCCATGGAGCAGGCTGTCCTGTCCTCGCCCCGTGGCACCGAGGCGAGGTGGGAGTGGCCGGGTGGACAAAGGAGTATCGTTTCCTGTGGTCCCGGCACAGAGGGTCAGGGAGTGAGATCAGCGTCATGTCTGTGTGTGGGTGTTGAGGTCCTGCTGCAGACGCTGGGCACAGAGGGCGCAGAAGTCAGTGTGGGAGGACAAGTGCATGTACCGGGAATCTCAGCGTGGAATGCAGCAGGCGGCACAGTGGGAGAGTGGCTAGACACTGCACGAGAGAAGTCACAGCTTCCAGAGGTGGGGGGCCCCTGGCCACATGTCACATGCTCCTCACACATGTTTGCCCGGGCAAATCGGAGCCCTACACAATCCCTGCGGACTGGCTTCTGCATGGTATGCGTGCATGGGGCAATGTGACTAGAGGCTCCCAGGGACCTGTGGAGGGAGGGAGGGGGCCCTCCTGGGGGCACAGCTTGGGCAGACCTATAGAGGTGCTCACAGCATACTTATTCACTCTGGAGGCCCAAGATCAGATGAGTGCTTGCTTCTCTGCCTTTCCTCTTCAGGGAAGATGACACTGACCAACAGAAAAGTCTACTTAATTCCGTCTTCTAATGAGTTTATTTTTGGTCACTCTCCTAAGGTCTTAGGGTTCAGCTTTGCATCAGTGGCTTGTCACCAAGTCTTCCTAAATACACTAAAATTGAGAAATGCCCAGTGAATTGGTATATGATGATCTGATGATGCAAATAAGCCTGTTATAAGAATATGTCTGTAGCATCATCTGTTCCTTTCCCTGGCAGTGCAGGGAACGTCCCTTCAGAAAGAATCAAGCTGGGTGAATTTCAGTAAGGACTGGTCTGTTAGAAATTCACTGAGAGCTGCCCAACACTGCCGTCTTAGCATGTGCTGCTGCCTCTGCTTGGAGGTTCTTGTGCTCACGCCCCCCGAATTACAATGTGGAGAAGGAGATAGGTGTGTCCTGAGCACAGATCATGTGCCATGTGCCATCCTCTTTCAAATCAGCTCGAGAGGGACGCACTGCCCTTTTCACTTGGCAAAGGAGAAACTCAGGTTTCAGAAAGGTTAGGTTACCGAAGGTCATGCTGCTAGTGGGTGGACCGGAACTGGAAGCCGTGCCCTCTCTCTCTGAGTCATCGCATTTCTGCCGGAGGGGGCTGCCTCTCAAATGGACCCCCCACCTCCTTGGTCCTGAGCGGTCGTGCTTGTATTTTCACCTTCATTATCTCATAAACCTGTCCTCCGAGCAACGTGAGGATGCAGGTACTTCATAGATGACATAAATTTGAGCTCAGTATAGTATGCAGCTTGCCCAGGGGCGTGCAGAGGGCAGTATCCATGCCCTCTTTAGGGGGCCAATTAATTGGAAGAGCTAGGAGGAGATTGCTGTTGCACTTCAGAAGAAGGATGTACTTTTTGATAAGGGAAGCCATAAGCCACAGCAGTAGAGGGAGGCTGATAGGGCAGAGGGGAGAGATGTTGAAAAGCACTGAGGTCCTAACCAGGTCCCCATTCCTAGTGAGATCTCTCAGGAAATTATAGGCACCGAGGACAGTGGCTGGTTATGAATCACTTTTATTACCAGCCCACAAACCTGGTGTAGAATAGCAGAGATCAGGGCTGCCTTGGGCAGAGCTATCCTTTTGCCCAAAGGCAGGAGGGAGGACAAGCCACAGAAAGGGGGTCTTGATAAGGCTGGAGCTGAGCTGCCCAGTTCCAGGGGAGCCGGAGTTAGAAAAGACAGAGAGGGAGCTGAGCTGCCCTTCGTGAGGGAGAAGCTGCTGGGCTCCTGACTCTTCTGTCTGTGTGGAAGGGGGGTGCCCAAAGACAGGAAACACCCCCACGATTTGAAACCAAACATGGGAGAGATGGATTCTGAGTTCAAGCGTCACGCATCTGCGTCTCGGCCTGCGGATGGAACGTGTACGCACGTTGGCCTGCTTCCTCACTCGGCTTCGTCCCCGTCTTTGGTTGCCATGGTAAAAACCACATGCTAGGAGAGGACTGAGGTGTACTTCTGGTTTTCTCCCTCCAGGCTTGGCTTAGAAAGAGGGACGACAGCTAAAGAAGCCTTAGATGTCATCGTCGCCTTGTTGGAAGAACACGGACAAGGTGGGAATTACTTTGAAGACGCAGACTCCTGCCACAGCTTCCAAAGCGCGTATCTGATCGTGGATCGTGAGGAGGCCTGGGTGCTGGAGACCGTGGGCAAGTACTGGGCTGCCGAGCAGCTCGCAGGTGAGCCCGTGGGGAGGTGCTGCCCGGACGAGCGGGAATCCCGCTGCTGGTGCCCACCCTCTCTGTGCTAGACCTTCTCTCCTGGGCGCTGCTTTTAGAGACGTGCCTGGGGTGCGGGGAAGTCAACACTTGGGAAACACACCCTCGACATTTCTTACTTTCGGTTTGCTTTCTGAGCGGGACCCAATTTTGACGACCAGCAGTTCCGTGACCCACGTGGTCACTCTGACTTGGTCAGAGGAATGGTGATTTCCCCGTTCCATTCAGTCAGCGAACGGCTACGACAGGGAGCCGCCCCTCGTCACCCTCAGTCCCGTAGCTCCTTGTGTTTGGACTGTTCCTCTGAAAGAGGAATTTGGATCTCTGTGGGGACCCCGACTGCCTCTGGGCCAAGCAGCTCATTTCGCTGTGAGGCAATGTTTCTAGAAGAGCAGAGGACTAGGGAATGCTCCCAGAAGGATGGAGCGCCCGTTCAGTTGTTGCTGCTGCTCCCTGCAGCGGTTGTTCCGAGCCGGTTCCGAGGGAGGAGATGTTCGAGGGGCTGGGGTCGTCCTGTCTCATCCCTCATACTGGGTGGACAGACTCTCTGAGATCGTTGTAAGGGCGCCGTCAGCCCGTTTGACGCCTGGGTGAGGTCCCAGAATGGGCTAGAGGGTTTCCAAGAGGACTGAGGAGTCCTAGGAGAGAACTGACCCGTGAAGCCCCTAACATTCCTTAGGACTGAATGACAAGTACACGGACTGTGCCCTGACCCCTCCCCCCCGCCACTGTGTTCGTGGCAGATCTAGCTGGTAGGTCGTGACACTCTCTCATATTGGACCTAGACTTGGCCTGTGTATTTTTCTCAACTGAATTTGCAAGGAAGGCTCTTCAGGTTCCTCAGAATCGATGATAGGGATGAAACCTGTTTTCCATTTCTGCCTCGGGGGACTGGAGCCAACTCTGACCCGAGTGAGAAGCAGAAGGTCCAGTGTAGTAGTTGAGAATCAAGCCCGTTGTTCTCTGGGTCAGGGTTGCCGTGGATGACAGTTATGTGTGTCCTGTACGAGGCTGGCTTGCGGTGCTTGCCTGGAGGGGGAAGTCTTCCTCTCATTCTCACGAGGGCGTCGAACGGGCTGACGGCGCCCTTGCAACGATCTCAGAGAGTCTGTCCACCCGCACGCGCCCAGCACACACCCGCGTGCGTCTGCTGCCCTACTCCTCCGGTTCTCGCAGGCCTGAGGCAGCCCGTGTGGGCCTGCGTACCACCAAGCCTCCCGCTGGGCAAGAGCTTAAAACTCCTTTACCAGAGAAGTTCTCCTGGGACACAGCCTTACATCAAATGGTTCCATCCAGAGGGCTAGTGGTCCAGTCCTAGATTGCTTTTCAGTAGAACTTTAGTTTTTAATCTATACCTGCCTTTCAAAAGCTTTGTTTCCCTTCAAGATAGCTTAAAAAAATCCATCTCCTCAAAATGTGTGGTGTCTTTCACCAACTATTGAAATAAAGCCCCAGCCGTTCCTTGGACTCACTGATACCATGTCCTTGCCCCCTGCAGTGGTGTGACTACAGTGGAATTTCTCCAATCTGGCCCCTGAAAGCTCCCATCCCCAAAAGCAAACATCTATTATAAATCAGCCCTTGAGTTGTGCACAGGATTTTTTTGATAGCTTAGTATGAAGAATGCCAGAATCACTTATTTAGGCCAAAGCTACTTTTTAATTTTTTTAAAAAAGATTTTATTTATTTATTTGACAGAGAGAGAGAGAGATCACAAGTAGGCAGAGAGGCAGTCAGAGAGAGGGGGAAGCAGGCTCTCACTGAGCAGAGAGCCCAATGCGGGGCTCAATCCTAGGACTCTGGGATCATGACTTGAGCTGAAGGCAGAGGCTTAACCCACTGAGCCACCCAGGTGCCCCTATTTTTAATTTTTTTTAAAAGATTTTTTATTATTATTTATTTATTTGACAGAGAGATTACAAGTAGGCAGAGAGGCAGGCAGAGAGAGGAGGAAGCAGGCTCCCTGCTGAGCAAGGAGTCCGATTCAGGGCTCGATCCCAGGACCCTGAGATCATGACCTGAGCCGAAGGCAGAGGCTTTAACCCACTGAGCCACCCAGGCGCCCCCCCCTATTTTTAATTTTTTAAAGTAGTTTTATTCTTGTGTTGTCCTCTGAAAAGATGAACGGCAGAGGGCCAGTGCCTGTCAGCTAGAAATACTTGCTCTGGAATAATAAGTCAGTGAAGCAGAACATGCTGGAAGAACTCAGTCCAGTACTGACCTTGTCTCTAGGAACTGGTTTTCCGGCAGTAATGGCTTTATTGCAGCTTGTGGCTTGAGCTCTCTCCCTCTACCTCATTGTCCAAGAATTAGAAGATCAGCATGCTCCCCGGAAGTAGCAAATATGGAGGGCCTTTCTGAACTATGACTCATAACTTCTTAGTGTTCTAGACAGCATTTGAAGCTTGAAGGCCAAGTCATCCTCAGGATATTTGTGGCTGAGGCTTTGGAGGAGCCAGAGTGAGCCTACCAGCAGGTGGGAGGATTTCTGGCCTCACCCTCCTCCATCAAGCCGAGTGTACTCAAGAGTGTGGGTGTTACTGATTCTAGACTTTTCTTTAGTCACACTTATATTCCTATGAGAAAAAAATTCCCGTAGATCTTCCACACTCATATACATGGACACATCTGTACACACACACACACGCCTACTGGTAGATTGAGACACATATATTGACAGGTGTATTTTAGAATTTTAGAATGATTCATTACAGTGCCACTGTGGTTTTCTAAATGTTGGCGACCAAAAAAAGAAAGCTGAATGAAGAAGTATTGTATTAATATTTTCCAAAAATGATGTATTTGGGCAGAGGGTGGTGGTGTAGAGGGTCCCTTCAAGTAGAGGAAGGCTAAATTGGGGAAGGGAATCTCTGTAGTTGGACATTAGTAAGTCTCGTTAGTAGTGCCGTGTCTCTTTAAGAAACCTTAGTAATAAATGCTTAGGGCTTATTTAGCCATAATGAGGGCTTCATGTGTTTCCTTTTGAATGTGAGTTGTTGATCAAGTGACTGTTGCTCATTTAAAATGTGGTAATGCCTGGTCAGGACAGGTCAGACCTCCTGGGAGGTCTCCTTAAAAGAGGACCAAGGATTGTGGGTTTCCTTCTCAAAAATAGCATCTCTTCCTCTCTGTAGTTAAAGTTGAATTGCAGAGAAGGGATTCCCTGTAAATTTCCATTTCTTGATTAAATCTTTGCAAGCCTATTTCCAACTAACGGGGTTTTGTACTCTCTACAGAGGGAGTGAAGTGCATTTGCAATCAGCTTTCCCTCACCACTAAGATCGATGCGGAGCACCCCGAACTCAGGAGTTACGCTCAGAGTCAAGGCTGGTGGACGGGAGAGGATGAGTTCAATTTCTCTGAAGTTTTTTCTTCGGCTGATGACCATCTAGACTGCTGTGCAGGCAAAGACAGCATAGAAAAGAAAGAAGGTGAGTTAGCCTATCCCTTATGATTCTCCCTCTCATACCGGTTGTCTTGTAGCTATTTCAGAGAACTTGTCTGATATTAAGAGAGTGAGCAAAGAGGAGGAGATGAGAATAGACTCTGTACATAGAGACCGACCTGTGTTGATACCCCTGAGGAGCCGGCAGGATATGACATGTATCTGTCGTTATAGGATGCTTCCTCAGCCATGGGAGGTGCTTCTCTTTCTGACGTTCTTTCTCCTTTAGACATCAGTGTCTTTGTACTTACTTGTCTTTATGATACTTAGGACAGCCTTCCTTCTACCTTAGCCTTTGTATATTTGACTTATTGTCCTCTGTGCTTTCCTCTCTCATTAGCCTGCTGGGCCTTGAAGGTGGGGCACTGTCCTTGAGTCATTGGGGATCCCCTTGTGGTGCCCATTATGGTCTTTTGCTCCTTGCACATTTATCGAGTTGAACTTTTGACCTGAATTCTCTTCCCAAACCGTCTGTATTCCCTCCAGTTATTGACTCAATCAGAATCCAAATTTAGGTAAATGTGGTGACTAGGTAGCTTGTTACTTTGGTGCCTGAGTGGAAACCCTTCACAAGAAACCACCGTGGCCACATTTTATATTTGCCAGTGATCTGTGTGTTTTGTGAGTTAGACCTGTGATTGTTTAGAGCAGGGGTTGGCAGATTATGACCTGTTATAGTCTAGATGTATATGGATAATCCGGGACTGGTGGGTTATTCTGCCTGAACACAGGACTTCCATCTGTGGACAACTTGCAGGCATGTCCTAAGCAGCAACAGGGGGGCGGGGGGGAAGTAAAGAATAACCGTCCCTTTTATGGGTGGGACGGGGAAGTTGCACATATCATTTCATCTCCCATTGGTCAGGATTTGTCATGTGGCCACATGTAGCCACAAGGGAAGCTGGGAAATGTAGTCTGTAGCTGGGCAGTTATGTTCCCAGCTATCCATTCAAGGGTTCTGTTACTAAAATGAAAAGGAATGAATGGAATTTGGTTAACAACCTGCCACTGTTACAGCTTCTCTCTTTCTGTGCCTCTTTTTTTTCTTTACAGAAAGCATCACTGTGCAGACTATGATTGACATCTTACGGGACAAAGCCAGTGGAGTCTGTATAGACTCTGAGTCTTTCCTTACCACAGCCAGCGTAGTGTCTGTTCTGCCTCAGAACAGAAGCTCGCCATGCATTCACTACTTCACTGGGACCCCAGATCCTTCCAGGTTTGTCTGAGACACAGTCGTGCTGGCAGAAAGTATGTGCTTCCCAATAAGTATATACCATGTTCCTGTACTTTCCCTTCTGTAGCTGAGTCACATTTTTCCATTGTGGCCCAATATGACTGATGCAGCACAAAGAACTTTGACTAAGGGAAGCTCTTGGCTTTAGTCACATCATTTTTTTTTTTTTAAGTATGCTCTATGTCCAGAGTGGAGCCCAACATGGGGCTCAAACTCATGACGCTGAGATCAAGACCTGCGCTGACATCAAGAGTCAGACGCTTGCTTAACTGACTGAGCCACCGAAGTGCCTTTAGTCACATCATTTTTATGACATTCATGGAATCAAATTGTTTTAAATTCAGCAAATATATATTGAGTTGACATCATGGGCCAGGTGTTGTGCTATATTTGAGGGATGCAAACATAAATAGCCACACAGTGAGACAGATGCATAAATGCCCAAGATTTAGCAAAGCAATCAGTTCCTATAAGTTAGAGGACAAAATGGTCCACAGGCCATGCAGATGGAAGCAATGCCAAGTGCACTGGCCATTTCCTTAAGATGTTGTGTTTCAAGGGGTTGCTTTCTGCCCACATACTTTAGCAAAGGAGATGTACTGCTGAGTGTTTAAGAATACAGCCTCTAGAGTAAATTGCCAGGATTTTGAATTCCATGTGTCTCACTTAGTGGCTGGTAAGTTACTTAACCTCTGTAAGCTTTAGTGTCTGTACTGTGCAAATGAGGATAATACTGGCTCCTACTTTGTATGCTTGTTTGGAGGATTAAATGAGATAATCCAAGTAAATAACACAGTAGGTTTAACTTCTCTTTATTAAGACTATCTCTGATTTGCCAGGCAGAGAGCAGCCCTGCTCCCTGTTAGTGTTCAGTCACTTATACCATAAGCCCCATTATCAGTGGCTTAGACACAACCATCCAGTGGTTTCTAATTCTGTTCATTATCAGAATTTTTCTCAAATTTTTTGAAAAATACTGGTGCCTTGACCCAAACCTGCTGTATCAGAATCGTTAAGGTGGGCTCAGGAATCTGTCAACTAAGACTGATCCTCAGCCTGGAAATCTCTAGAAGACTTTCTATTCCAGTAGTTTCACTGGTAATGTTTAGGGGGTGCCATTGGCTGAAAACCATCATTACTGTTTGAATATTGGGTGTCAGATCTTTGACTGCTACCAGGAAGTCTGTAGCTGTCAGTTTCATTCCTTCCAACTGAACATATTTATTCTTCTCTTACTGTTTCAGAAATATAAGACAGTGATGGTGTCTAGCTAGTGACTTTGTCTTAAATGACTCAGGGGAAAAGCCCAGTACGTCTCTTGACCCTTTGGCCTTACTTTTTCTTTTCTTTTTTATTTTTTTGTATTTGGAGAGAGAGATAGAAAGCATGTGTGCAAGTGGGGTGGGGGGGAGAGGCAGCAGGAGAGGGAGAGAATCTTAGGCAGGCTCCGCACCCAGCATAGAGCCGGGCTCAGTCTCATGACCTTGAGATCGTGACCTGAGCTGAAATCAAGAGTCGGACACTTAATCGACTGAGCCACCCAGGCTCCCCTCAGCCTTACTTTTAAACTACTGCCAATATCAACAGATCCTTCTGGCAGGACCTGACTACTAAATTCAGTATAAGCTATTCTTAGATTTCATTCATTCATTTATTCATTCAATAAGACTTATTAAGCACCTACTGTATGTGAAATATCATGCTTGTTGGGTAGAGGGATGAAGTGTGTACAAGATAACAGGTGGTTTGGAGGAGATGATGAAGGAGCAAGCTTCACAGAGGAAGGATCCCTTGAGTGCCAGGCATTGTGGGAAGAGGAAGAGTTTGTTAGATGCGAAAAGCAGGAATGACATTTTGGGTCGAGGGAACATGTGCAAATGCAGAGAGCCCTGAAGCAGCGTCCTGTGGTAGGTTAGGTTTCCGTCTCTCCTCCACCCCCACTCCTCCAGTAAACGAGCCTGGCGACCCTCGCATGGCCCCTCTGCTGGCCTCCCGCCATGAGCCTCCACTCCATGATGTTCCAGCGTGAACAAACATCAAACATCAGTTTGATTCCAGCTGCCTCCTCTTGATCTGCTCTCCCAGTGCTTGATGCTTGGTCTCGTGGATGGCCCTGCTCTCGCCCCCTTTGTGGTCCACCAGCTCTGGGGTGCGTCCTTCCTCCCCTGTCGTCTGGACTTCCCCTCATGGACTCTGACTTTGCTTGCCCCCAACACTGGGGGCTCAGCCTCCTCTTGAGAACACTGTGCAGGCTCACAGGGGTACACGTGGGCACTTAGAGCCCTACTTTCAAGTGATGGGAATGCCCCGCCAATGTATTTGGGTATGTTCATTAAGGAGCAGGAGCCTTTGAGGGAGTGGGTTGAACCAAAGAAGGCCTGTACCGCCCCTTTTGGTTCTGATATCTCAGGCACCTGGTCCAACCGTGCTTAGAAGACAGGGCTCTGTGAGGCCGGGACACTGATATAAAGGAATGCCATTTCCTAGTTGAAGTACATGGCTTCATGCAATTCTAAAATCAGGCTGGGAAGTAGCCTTCTCATATGGAATATGGAAAATTTCAAGTAATTTTAAAAGAAAATTATTCACGGTTAAATTAATTAAAAAGACCTTCAAGAAGATTAAGGGCTTTCCAGAAGACATTCATTTTTATCTTCCGGGGCTAAGTGAGCAGCATTTCTTACTGGGACTGTGAGAACTGTCACACATTCAACATTTCCATGTTTCTCTGTTAATTGGGCATGTTTAACATTTTGTATTTTGTCAGTAGGAACCATAATTACCTACTCTTGGGCTTTTAGGTAGTAAATTGGGGGAAATTTTAGCTGGCTTCTGCTGACGCTAAAAGCATTAGAGAGATGTTTTCAGGAAACCATTTCAGAGCAGGGGGCTTGCAAAAGATGATGATCCAAGAGCAAGACTGTGATCTTTATCCCTCCCAATTAATATTTGGAACCAAAGGACAAGATCTGACTATTGTTCTGTCTGCTTCAGCACTTCTCTGCCCTTTGCTCACTGCATTCGTTACAGATCCTTCTCTCGAAATAACTTGCTCTTGCATTCTCTTCTTCTCTTTCTCCTTCCCTCCCAGTATGTTCCAGGTACTATGCAAGTTTGAGAGCTGGGTGGAGATGCAAAAGTCAGAGATTGAGAGATACAGGGACATGCAAAAACCCTTTTGTTAATTTTATGGAGAAGTCAGATTCCGTAATATTAATATTCTGCTGAGTCAGCTGGAGCCTCTGTCACCCACATCGTGACACCGACTGGCATTAGTGCTCTGGTTCTTATCTTTGCAAGCTCTGGCGGAAGTCGGCACTTGCCAAAACTTGAGCAACGTGAAGAATTGGAGAGGGAGAGTAGAGAGGTCCCTTAGAACTTTGAGACTGTGACATTCAGAAACCCGCAGGGTGCTAGAGCTGGCGAGAGCTGATTATGTGCCTCTCTTGCCAACCCCTGTGTTTGGTGACATCACACTGGGAACTCGCCATGGGTCACCCCGCAGAAACTGGCAGACATCACGAGTCAGGGCTTATTTGTTTCAGACATAGCTGTCTTACTGGCACATCACCAAGAGGTCCCCCGCTCTGAGAAAGTCCACAAATACTCAACATACAGGACAGATAAACCAAGAGGGGGAGAACGTTTAAAAATGTTCCATTTTAAATATTAGAAGGCTCTTTCCCAACCCATTTCTCTAACTGTATTAGGCTGTGTATTTAAACCTAGGAAACAGAAAATAGAGAAGAAGTTCTAGGAAAATAGGGTTTTAACCTTCTTTAACTAATGGCAAAGAGCTGGGGAGATGCAAGGGACCTGGGGGATGTGTGTGTGTGTGTGTGTGTGTGTGTGTGTGTGTGTGTGTGTGTATGTGTGTGCATGTGTGCACATTTCTCCCTCTTCTCCCAATGTACCAAGCTTGAGAAGCTAAATTGGATTAACTGAGGCTGTCTCATCTGGTTAATTCAAATGTAGCAAGGAGTGGCACCTCTTTGTTGGTGGAGATAACACTGTGAGCCTTGGACACCACAGCCTCTATGTAAACATAGCTCTGGTGCTGTGCGGGGCACAGATGTCCACAGAGCTGAGGGCCCCATGCAAAATAGCAAACCTCCCACCCCATTTCATCCCTAATTCGTCCAGCACCATCTCTCTCCTCTCTCCTACAATTTTGACTTCAGCACCTTCCAGAGCATCTGGATCCAGCCCGAAGCTTGTCCCATGCTCCAAAAGTACTAGTTCTCTTTCCCTCGAAATAGACAGGCTCTTCCCTGATAGATTCTGCACTCAGCCAGATGTGGCTGTGACTATGTGATTAAAGTGACTCACAGTAAAATGCCAGAGTGACCCATGCAGAAGGACACCTGCAATTGAAAGAAAATTGGCTATTCCGGGTTCTTCTGAGCTTGGTTGGAAGTTCAGTGGATTCTTCTGAGCAGGAGCCTGTGCTGCTTCCTGCCTCTGTTCAGACTCCCGTCCGTGGATCTGCCAGAGACTCCAGGGACGCCAGGGCCCCGGCTAAGCCTGACTTAGTCGCTAAGGGACTTCCTGCGTCTTCAGTGAGAACAGAGCTGTGTTTGAGGTCTGAAGTGCTGGCTGGCCACTGGTAATAACATTGCAAATCCCAAAGCACAAAAAGTGTTTTATTTTTCTGCACAATGTGTATAAAAAACCAACAGAAGGATATAATGGTAAGAAGTAGTGGGAAAAAACTGAACTCCGCTTTGGACATCTGAATTTAGGTCTCCATCTGCCACTTATTGGGAATGTGCCTTTGGACCAAGCACTTAGCTACTGTGAGCTCAGTCTTCTCATCTGTAAAATGGGATGGGAATTTTTGCCCTGCCTTGTTCATTGCTGTATCCCAAGCACCTAGAACAGGTATCTGCTACTCAGTCATCGCTCAGCATGTATTTACTGATGAATGAATGGATAAATAGAAGTACCAGGAGAACTGAAGGCAAGCACTTTGAAAATTATGATACACTATAAAATGGTAGGGGTTTTCCTGGTAATTTTGTTTTCCTTCCAAATGAGAAAACAAATGAAAACAGATTTTTTTTAAATTTTTTTTTTTTACACTGGTTCAGTGCCTCTATCATAGGGCTTGGAAGACAGAAAGGACAGATAAGGCAAAGATGCCTCTAGGGGAGCGTGTTTCTTGGCTGTGGTTTCAAGTGTCACCAAAGCTGACGTTCTGCAGACCTCTGAGCCAGACCGTGGAAGCCGTGCTGTGCTTCCTGTCATCAGACTGTGCCTTAGACCCGAGATGTGTCTCAGGGAGAGCTGACAGTTGTGGCGTCATGGTTTCTTTTGTGTTGCTCATGGCTTCCTTTGCTTAATTGTCCCTCCTGAGGCTGGATTGTCCCTTCAGAGTAGCTCAGCCAGCTTTAAACCTCCTCATTAACTAGCTGCTGGGCTGCCCTTTGCCACTGGAAGCACTTTCCCCTTCTGGTCCTATTAGCTTGTGTTCCTGTCACAGCGAACCACTGAGGGGGTGAGCGGCCAGGGCGAATTCCGGGGTTAGGTGACTTCTTCGAAACTGACGACAGAGCAGATCTGGCTTTCTGGAGCCCCCTCAGCTGTGTCCCGCATCAGAGCCATCCCTGGGACACCCTGGCAGAGCTCCGAAGTGTGACAAAGTGTGCCCTGTCCTGTCCAGGTGGCCTGGGAGGGGTGGTGCCTCATGACCCCAGGGACAGTTTCAGCTTCGCCACTGGCTGGACATGTGACCTTGGTCAAGTCGTTTACTTTCTGGGCCATTAATTAACATACATTCAATCAAGTGGCATTTAAGAAGCTACCATCTGAGCTTGAAGTATAGGAAAATGTCAGAGATTCTCCTCACCTATTTGGAAGTTTAGTGTGATTTTCTATAAGGCTTGGCAAGAAATCAGGTTTGGGGACCACTGAGTTATCCACATTCTGCTTTTTTTGGATACGTAGGCACAAATATTCAAGTCTGAGTTATAATTCCCACATTCTGACTTAAATAAATATTAGTATTATTGCAGTTTGTCATCAGCACTAATTTTTATTCAGTCTCAAAATATCCCCCTTTAATTACTTGATAAATCTATGCTCCATGTTTTTAGCATTTGAGGATGCCAGATTCCTTTCAGATTTTTTGGGGAAAAAAAATCCGAGGAGAGCTTTGGCTGCCTTAGAGTATAATGGGAACCTCATCATGTTTATTAGTTATTTTAAAAAAGAAAACCAATAGATGGGAAGGATAAACGTATGGCGCCTCTTGTCTCAGGAAAGCCACAGACTCCCTTAGTGATGTTAAACTAACCTCCACATTCCAGCAGGGTGGAGTGGGTTTGAAGTTACAGGGAATGTTCTGATTTTTACTACACTCTTCTCCTGGATATTGGGTGCAGAAGACCGCGACTGTGCTTCCCATGAACTTCTTGAAGTCAGAGTCACAAGTTCATGGGCTGCACGACATACAAAGAGAAGTTAAATAATAGGTTTAGAAGCTGGAAGCGACCTTCAAGATCATTTTAGTCCAGATGAGAGACAGGGAACACAAGTGTCCCCACGGTAGGTCAGGGTAGAGAGGGGACACCCACCCTCCTCCTGAGTCCCAGCCCAGTTCCCTGCCCCCACTGTCACGAGTCAGGCAGATCGGGGATCTCCCAGACTGTGCCCCTGCTGGCCCCCCAGAGCCGCGGGTCTCACCCACAGGTCACTGTGCCAGAATGGCCCTGAAATGCATCGTCAAGTAAAGCCTGGCCAGAGGCCTAGCCTGGTGCCAGCCCCATCGCCCAGCGTTAGCCCGTGGAGGTCATGGCTCCGACCCCTTCTGGCCAGTACAGACCCCGCGGCTGAGAGGATGTGCACTGCGCAGGAGCCCAGACCCGCCTCCTGCAGAAGGGACCCCGCCGGCCTGAGGCTGCAGCTGAACGTCCGTTGGAGGACGCTATGCTGCGCACTGACTTTTCGGGAGCCCCGCGTGCTATTAGCCCTGAAGGGTGGGATGAGTAGGAGGGTTGGACCCGTGGTCTTTCAAGCGGCTGTAGGAGGTGGCTGTTGGCAGCTTGTGAGCCCTCTGTGCGGGGTAGCCCCTCTGCGGCCTGGGCGGGTCGGGTCCCGGGGCGGCCTTGGCCTGGTGGAAGTAGGGCAGCCTGCCTGCCGTGCGCTTCCCAGGAGATGGGGCTAAGGGTGGGTCTAGTCTGCTGTGAGCGTTCGCAGGTTGCCTGGCACCCATCCCTGATCAGCGCCATCCACTCTACCAGCTGGGAGCATGAAGATCTCACTGCCTTTTTTATTTTTAAAGATTTTATTTATTTATTTGAGAGAGAGAGAGTGCACACAGGAGAGTGAGGGGAAGAAGCAGACTCCCTGCAGAGCAGAGAGCCCCATGTATACCATCAGCATCGTGCCAGAGAGCTGAATGAGTTCTTGCACTAGTCACCTCCCATGCCCAGAGCTCCTCTTTCACACAACTGAGCTTCTGTTTCCCTGTACTGCGTCCTCTCTGGGGACGCTGGGAACCGTTATGTCATCTGCAAGTAAGGTAGAAGCTAAAAAAAAAAAAAAGGGAGATGGGGTCTCAGGCCCTTCCTCTCCAGGAGGCCACTTTCCAGCAAACCGTGGTAGAGGAAGGCAGACCTCTTTCAATGCCAATTGATGGCCCATGGCACCCTTTTCTCTGGACACTATGTGTCTGTTTGCCTTGCTTTACAAAACTGAAAGGGGCCTCTCAAATGGTCTTCCCAGAACAAAGCAAGTCTGTTTTGATGTCTCCTTGCTGTTAATAGAAGAATTTGCAGCTGGTAAATGACAGTTTTACTAAAATATTTACTAAAATATGCAGTGGTGTCTCTGTCTTGGCACCCACCCACCACCCACCACCCACCACGAGTTGGCTCAGGCAGTGTTTGCTGAACGGAAGGACAGGCTGATGTCCTCAAGCCTCAAGCTCAGTTTGGCTGAAGGACCTCTCCTTTCTCTCCAGGTCCATATTCAAGCCTTTCATCTTTGTTGATGATGTGAAACTTGTCCCCAAAGCACAGTCTCCTTGTTTTGGGGACAATGACCCTGCCAAAAAGGAGCCTCGGTTCCTGGAGAAGCCAGACCGCCGGCATGAGCTGTACAAGGCCCACGAGTGGGCACGTGCTGTCATCGAAAGTGACCAGGTGAGCCTGGTGCCAGGCCCGCAGAGGGGGGTGTGGGCTGCGAGACGGGAGACAGGGGAGTGGTTATGGAGCTCCTCATTTTCCTCCTCACCAGCTTGCCTCCTTCCAGAAGTTCAGGTACCCAACGCCCTTCCTAGGAGGCTGCTGTTAATTTTTCCAGCCAGTCTCTTGAATCCAAATGAAACAAAGCCTCCACTTCTAATGTTCCAGAACTCAGTGGGCTGGGAATATCGTTCTTTCATTTTCCTAGGAATATCCCTCTTTCATTTACCTAGAAATAACAGAAATATGTGGTTCTATTAGGGATAACTGCTTTTCTGCTATCTAAAAATCTTTGTATACTTTTGGTATACTTTTGGTAGAGAGTTGTACAAGATGACAAAACTTTATTTAAAGATGCAATCATACGTTGTTAAAAAAAAGATAATCCTCTGAGGGTTATTGGGGGCTGGGAGGGCAGGGATAGGGTGGCTGGGTTATGGACACGGGGGAGGGTTTGTGCTATGGTGAGTGCTGTGAAAGGTGTAAGCCTGATGATTCACAGACCTGTACCCCTGGGGCAAAGAATTAAAAAAAAAAAAAGGAAAAAAAAGATAATCCTTTGAAAAAGTTCTGGAGATGGATGGTGGTCATGGGTGTTCAACAATGCTAATGTCCTTATGTCACTGACCTTGTACACTTAAATATGGCTAAAACAGAAAATTTTAGGTTATGTATATTTTACTGTAATTTTAAAACGTTTTTTAAAAAGATTCTCAAATTCTGAGTTTTTTAAAGAAGTTATTCTTTAATGTGCCACTCCCCACCTCACCCCTCCCCAGGCTTTGGTAAATGAAGTCACAAGACATCAGTTCAAACAAGACACACACTCTGTATCTGCCCAGGGCAGCCATTAGTGATGGATCATAGATAAAACCCAAGCCTCTGTTTTGCTGAAGGGAAGGGGAAGGAACACGGTTGTTAAGTGCCCATCAGCCTTTCACTCATATATTTAACAACTTGGAGCAGGTCCAGATTGTCCTGAAGAAAGGGATACCTTGTAGATAAATTGGTGCCTGCATTTGTGTGGACTGGGTGAGCTTATTTTCTCATTCCTAGCCTAGTGGACCGTATGAAAAGCATAGAAAAAAGGATGATATCCACAGTAAGTCCAAGGGAATCCAGAAAGAATCTCAGAGAAGGGCAGCCTTGCTGCTCCTAGAACTTGCTTTTCCACACCACAGAAATAACCACTTGGATGTGTCAAAGTCATGGCATTTTCACATCTGCCTTTCCTGCCAAACGTTTCCCTGGAAGCATGAGCTCGGCCTCCAGGCTGCACTGGGTTTCGCTCAGGGCTGTCCAGCTCGCTTCCCAACTGTGCATGTTTTCTCGGCGGAGGACAGCAAGCCCCTAATAAAAATGCCACTTGGTGCGTGGTTTGTGTGGGTATTTGGCAACCGGAAGGCAGAGGGAGAAAGGGCCGTGTGTTTGAGCTATTCGGCACAAAATGTCAAAGAGTCGAGACTGATGAGGTTGGGTGGGCTTTGACATTGAGGAAGGACCATTGGTTTGAGTCAAAGCCGTGTTAGGAAGTGGTAGATGGGTAGTGACAGCAGCTTCTCCATTCTGGGACAGACTGGGCCCATAAAAGCTTTTCATGGTCACCCACCATGAGTGAGTGGAAGAAGAGATCTCCCCACCTCAGACAAAAGTAAAGTTGGGGGATAGGTGTGGCACGTGTTTATTCGCTGATCCATTTCTTCATTCTACACATAGTTCTTGGGAATGTCTACTGTGTCCCAGGCATTGGAGCATAGTGATGAGCTCAGTTCTCGCTCCCGGGAGATCATGGGGTAATGGGGGACGCAGGCAAGTCGGCAGACCCTTGCAGGACAGGAAAAGAACAGCCATAACCAAGTAAAGGCATTGACAGAGAGCCCAGAGGAAAGGTTCAGAGAGGCCTGGAGATGGGTACAAGGTGACCAAATGCTGAGGAAGAGCAGGGTGGAGTAGCATGTGTTGGAAGAATGCAGCGAATTCAGCCTGACTGGAGGGAAGGGAGACACGGGGGCCACGCAGAAGGGGAGGCAAGCAAGAGCCTTGTGTGTTACAAAAGGCCTTTCCTGAGCATCTCCTGGGAGTCTGGATTTTATCCTGAAGGCAGCGAGGAGTTAAGGACAGCAAGCAGAGTACCACAACCACCCTGGCATTCTAGAATGATCCCTGTAGCAGTTGTGCGGAAACAGGTTGAACGGGGTGGGTAGGGCCCTGGGAGGCTTTCTTGTCCACTGTAGTAACCCACACTGTTTCCGTCCTTCCTCAGGAGCAAGGTCGCCAGCTGAGAAAGACGATGCTGGAACTAGAGAAGCAAGGCCTGGAGGCCATGGAAGAAATCCTGACCAGCTCTGACCCCCTGGACCCCACGGAAGTGGGCGATCTTTTCTATGACTGTGTTGACACGGAGATTAAGTTCTTTAAGTGAAGTAAGCAGTCCCTTTCCCCCTTCTTATTTAAATGTTCCCACCTTACTAAATTACCAGCAAAACAAACCACTCTCCTGTGTGAGTAAAATGAGAAAGTTCAGATGTGTTAAAGTCACACTCTTGTGTTCTGCCTTGAAGCTCAAGAACGACCCCTTCTCCTACCACGTAGCTTTCCTTCTTTTGCAATGTAACGCGTCTCCATTTGCCTGTCGTTCGATTGTATGACTACTTGTGGATTTTCAGCTGCTCTCATTGCATCTCAGTGACAGTGGACACATTAGCCTTCTCACAGAGGACGAGGGTTCATCGGGCCTTGGAAGGGGGCTCTACAGTGCTAAGTGTGCGGGAAAAGCAAAATCTTCTGAAGTCTTATTCTTCCTTTCAGTACTGGTTTCTTCCAGGTTGACAAAAGGCGCAGGGCTCTTGTGTGCGTGCTTGAGGGAGAAGCTTCCAGGCCTTCCGTCACACGAGTGCATGCCTGTCATCTGAGTGTCCCCAGATGTGTCTGCTGAGGGACCAAACCACTGGGGAGGAACAAAGGGGGCCCCTTGGCGGCCCCAGCTCATCCCAATTCCCATGATCCTGAGGAGCTAGCGTCCTCTTCTCAGCGTGCTCGTGTGGGGGGGACCCACAGACGGCCCCTGTGTGCGGGAGAGCTGCTTAGCAAAGTCAGGCAGGAGCGCCCACCAGGGAGACTCGGAGGCAGCTGCACGGGAGACGTACCCCCATCACCACGGGGCTCTCCCCGGAGTCCTGCGGCTCTCCCCGCCCAGCGGCATGCCCACCCCTGGGACGTGGCTTTGGGTAGCAACGATTTTGGGCCCGGCGATGGCCATCTACTTCAGGATTAATTAAATGGCCCTATAGCATAGTTCCACCCCACAAAGCTGCAGATTTCCCCAGCTAATGAGGGAAAGAAAAGGAGAAACTCTTGACTGTTGAGATTTCAGTTAAAGTAGCTGGAATCTGAGCAGCGATGACATTATCTCTGCAGAGACTTGAATTAAACTGATTTGTTTCCAACGTTGCATTCACGTGGAGGAGTTGACTTACCACCAGAGCATAGAAGAAGAGCGTGCGAGGAGGACCAGATGGGCTCAGCATTGGGAAGACAGAGGGCAAGGAGGTGACAGATGGTTGCAGAAGCATTTCACCGCGGGGTAGCGATCCAACCTTCAGCCTTCCTGCCCGGCTTGCTCTAGCCCACAGAGCCGCGTAGGATGCAGCTGGCTCTCCCCGGCCCTTCCCGTTATTCCTAGTAGCTGCTTTGGGAATGAAGGTAGCCAAAGTGGGCAAGGGCAGGGGGGCTTCGCTCTGGCCACTGACACTCTCAAGCACTGTGAGATGCTTGGGGGGCAGAGATGACGAATAGACATGGAAGCCAGTGTAGCCGCTAGTGGAAGAACAGAAGCTCCCTTACTCCAGCCTCCCCTGTGCCAGTGGGACCCAATCACACTTCGTCACTGGTGGGAATTTGCAAGTGGAAATATTGTGAGCGTTAGTAATCTTCGAAGTGACCTCAGGTTAGTGACTGCACTGACCGCAGTGCATGACCGGCCGTGCGGGCTGGAAGGGAGGTGGTCCCACACACAGATGTGGGCACGGAGGGCCATGGGTCTTATCGGAGCACATCTTGGGCTACCAACTTCCCTTTAAGAGTGTGGGTGTCAGAGTGCCACGAGCTTTTGGTCCAGCACTTTTGTGAATTCTGGATGTAAAATCATAAATGATGAGTGGTAGGAGATGGGAAGGATGTTTGGGCTGACAGAGTTAACACAGCCATTCGTGGTGGCTTGTAGTGGCTGAATCTCATCTAGGGCTTTCCCTGTTGATGAATGCAGGGAGCAGCCATCCTCAGAGCACCTGTTTGACGGAGGGGGAGGCTTGGTGGGAGAGGGAGAGTGACCAAGGTACCTCACCCCTCCTAAGTTCCCCTGCTCAGTGATTATTTAAGACAGGTGATGTGGAAAGCCACCCTAAAATTCCACCACATGGTTTCACCTCCACCTGTTATAGAAACTTTTTATCAGACCTGACAGGTCAGAGATACCCACGGTGATTCAGGGTTTTACCAAAAGAAGTCTAGTGAGACTGCATTACACAGAGGCCTGCTTCCATTATTATGGGCCAAGCAGAGATCATGGATAACCCATCCAGCCTATGCTGTTCCCTAGCCACTGTGAAGCGGGAAATACAATGGCTACTTCTGTTAGGGGACGTTCGTCCAGCATCTCCAAGAAGGGCCAACCCTAAATGAGAATTGTCTTAGCTAACACTGTACGTCACAATTGTGATGCCTCTGTATTACCACTAGGGGGAGCGGCAGCTCCCCATGGGACAGCCTGGCAGACGTTAAGTGGGGCTGCGATGCTTCCATCTGGCACCGAGGGGGGTCAAACCCCCAATAACAGCAGTGGATGAATTCTTTGTGCCTTGGGGGTTGTGGGGAAAGACAAGAGGAGCGTAAGGAATCTGCTGATGCGCCTGGACTCACTTCTAGTGACTTATGTCAACTGCTTAAAATATGTTACTGGATTTTGAGCGGGCTGTTGGCGAGATGTTTCTTTTTAAATGCTCCTAACAGACTCTGCTTTCGAAAAGTGCTTATCACTACATGGATGATTTCTTGACCAGGGATTGCTTTTCTAAAGGCAGTGTGGGGAAATGAATATTCAAGCTGAACTCTGAAAGCAATGTTTAAAGGTCAGTGTGTAAATAGCTTCCTGAAATACCATTTGTGTATCCATTCAGACTTGGATGGGGGAGCTCTGCATGCTTTGTGCAGAAAGAAGACATGGCCAGGATGGAATTTCTCCCCTATTCCCATGCCCCATAACCAAACATAAATTAGAAAAAGTAAATTAGAAAAGCAGAGTAGTACTCTTCATTCTTGGGAGGTTGGTTTGGAATTCTAGGTAGAATTCTAGGTAGAATAAGGATATACTTGAAATTATGGTGATTCCTTAGTGCCCAGTAACATAAGACACAGTGTTATCATTAAGAAGAGTCTTTCTTACAAGCTAACAGAACAGGTGTATGCCTATAAGATATTAGCGGTGAAGTTCCTTCACTACTGGATGAATCGTTAGGTATAAAAAATAATTACCAACCAGGCAAACTCCTTTGCTCCCTAACTTACATCATCTCACATTGGTACAGGTGTTTCACAGCTCTGGCTGGCCCAGCAGGGAAGCCAGGTGGGACCAATGTGTCTGCTAGGAAACCACGGACTGCATTCTCGACTAAAGAACAGTCAAGTCATTTGTAGGGGAGGTTTTCAGCTGAGCCCAGAGCGCTAGGAAGGAAGCACATGGAAGAAAGAGGGAGGGGAGCCCCCCCCAGACGGCTATTCTTGTACGGAGGGGGAGGAGTGGCGGGTCCCATGCACGTGCTATCCCAGCACCACCCTGTGCCTCCCTGCGGCTGTGACATTTCATTCTGCACAGTCCCATTCCCAGCTCTCCTCCTATGGCCTGTGTCAAGTGTGCTTTGTCTGACTGACTTCAAACATTCCGAAATGTCACATGCAGATTTCTCATGGGAATGAATATGTACATGTTTGCAGTCATGTTGTGAGAAGTTAAATGTGTGAGCTGGAAAATGCTATTGGCAGGGAATAAAGAAGAAAAACCTTTGTGTTTCCTGCAGTGGGAACTGACCGTGTAGTCTTAACAGCCTTTTGTACAAATATCTATGAACCAGATAACTTCCCTATCCAGTGCTTGCCCTTGGAATTGTCTCTAAATACATCAAGCATACAATAAAAAAAAAAACCCACTGAAATAAATGTCTTTGTGTTTCATGAATAAATGGGGACATCGATCACAAAATAGAAAATGTACGAAGGGGAATATATTTTTCTGAGTGGCATCTTCAGAAAACCCAGTCAGCTCCACGTTTCCAACATATTGTACCATTCTATGGATAAGTCACTTTTAAAAATAAACACTGAAGCACAGTGAGACACCACTTCACACCCATCGGGATGGTTACTGTCAAAAAAGCAGAAAACAACCAGTGTTGGTGAGGATGTGGAGACATTGGAGCCCTTGTGCAGTGTTGGTGGGAGTAGAAAATGGTGCGGCTGGTATGGAAAACGGTATGGCCGTGCCTCACAAAAGTTGAAAACATAAAATTAGCATATAACCCAGAAATTCTACTTCTGAGTAGATGTCCAAGAGAACCTGAAAGCAAGGCCTCAGAGATGTTTGTACACCCCTGTTCATAGCAACATTATTTTCAACAGCCAAAAGGTAGAAGCAACCCAAGTGTCCACTGATATTATTCGGAGTGAAATAAGCCAGGATCCAGAAGGCAAATATTGTATGATCCCACTTACATGAGGTCCCAAGAGTAAACTCATAGAGCCGGAAAGGGAAATGGTGGCTCCCAGGGGCTGGGAGAATGGGGAATAGGAGTTGTTGTCAAGGCGGTAGAGAGTTTCAGTTTTGCAAGCTGATGAAAGAATTCTGGAGCTTGGTTGCACAATCATGTGAAGGTACGTAACACTGAACTGTACACTCGAAAAACGGTTATGATGGTGAATTTATGTCACGTATGTTATACCACAATTAAACAGAAACCACACTAGAAACGAAGTCCTGATTACCAGAACAGCCGGTGCTATGCCAACCATCTCTATGTGAAAGCCATGGCACGGCCACTAAAGATGCCACTGAAGAGAAAGGCCAGCTGTCCCCACTTCCGTGATCTAGAAATACCACACTGCTTCCATGATTCGGTCTCTGCTGTGGCAGGCAAAAGGCAGCTGAGTACCTTGTTCATGAAGATAGAACTTTGTCCCTGGTCACAAGTAACTCATGTCAAGGTGGGAGAAGATGACTGCCCCATTTATATGACCAGGAACAGCTAGCTCTTTAATCCTTATTTACAACTCTTTTTCAGAAACATAACATTCTCCCACAGAGCTCTACAGCGACCGAGCAAGCGGTTCATTTGCTAGGGCTGCTGTTGTAAAACACCACAGATTGCTTGGCTTAAACCCCAGAAATGGATTGTCTTGCAGTTCTGGGGGCGAGAAGTCCAAAACCATGGTGTCGGAGAGTTTGGGTCCCTCTGAGGGCTGTGGGGGAGAATCTGTCACTCGCTTCTCCCCTAGCTCCTGGTGGTTTGTTGGCCTGCAGCTTCACCCCTATCTCCATCTTCACAGTGCCCCAATCCCCCTTCTTATAAGGACACCAGGCAGACGGGATTAGGGCCCATCCCATTGCGTACGACCTCACCTGAACTGAATTCCATCTGCGACAACCTTATTCCCAAATAAGGTTACACTCTGAGATGTGGGGTTAGGATGTCAACACACGAATTTTTGGAAGACATAATTCAACCTGTAATAGAGCAGCTTCGCGAAGGACGTGCAAATCGCTGGGGCCTGGTGTGAGAATTTGGAACTCGCTTCTGAAGTCACAGGTCACAGCCCTGCCCGTGGAGCTGCTTCCCTCAGCCTTGTAGCTACCACCTTCCCTCCCCCTTCACTCCATCAGGGGCGCCTAAAAGTACGGCTCCTTCACCTCCACAGTCCATGGCTTTGACCTTCATCATCCCCTTGGTCGATTATCTTAGGCCACTGTTTTCTTCTCAACTCAGACTGGCCCTTTTGGTCAGGAAAGAGCGTCTCTCTACCTCTGCTAATGAGAGCGGCAGATAAAACAAGTCAGGTCCTTCACTAATTAGGAGGCAAAGTGTGTGGCAGTGAACTTTGAAATTAGTTTCTAGATGAGACTTAGTTCAGGAATGTCTATGAATTTTAATTGCTGTTCTCTCCTTGCTATCCAGCAGCAGAGCCAGTGGGGGGCGCCCTGAGCCGCTCCGTAACCGTCAAAGGGCATGCCCGAGTGCGGCCAGTGCGAGCTGTCTGGGACTCAGCCTGTAATGGGCAAACTTGTACCCTAGGGTGTGGGCTGCGCCCATCCCTGTGCCTGTTGGGACACAAGGGTAAAGGGCTTGTCTAGGTCTTATGTCACTGCATCTTTACCACTACATGCTTAGGTCCATATCTGTGTCCCTGTTTTACACATGAGGAAACCGAGGCACAGACTGGTTATGTAATTTACACCCCCAAACTTGTAAGAGGCAAAATAGATCTAGGTCTGCCTCTAAGCCAGCTTACCTAGCAGGTGAACCTCATCTCCGACCTGGACCACATACCAAAGAGGCCACCTGAAAATTCTATAATGGGGATCGAGGGAATACTGCCTCATATAGATGTTTTGAGGGATTTGCTAAGTTGGGGCAGGGGCTCAGTGTACTTTAGACTGAAAGCTGTTCCATTTTAACACAAATTTGAGGCATTCTATAAGCAATACTCTCTGCCCGTTTTCTATGAATAAAACAAGATAGTGTTGTTACCTATTTTTTTTAAAGAAAATCCATTTGCGAAAGATTTTCCCTTAGTTTTCCCCAAATACCCCTCAGTTCAGTTTAGCTACAAAAACTAGGAAAACATTATTATTTTTTTTTTAGATTTATTTGAGAGAGTGTTTAAGAGAGAGCATGAGCAGGGGGAGGGGAGGGGGAGGAGAGAGGAGGGGAGGGGAGGGAGGGAGAGAAGCAGACTCCCTGCTGAGCAAGGAGCCCAATGTGGGGCTCGATCTCAGGACCCTGGGATCATGACCTGAGTGGAAAGCAGATGCCCCCAAACTAGGAAAACATTATGTAGGTTAGTTAGAAATGTCAGCTCAGAAAAGAAAGGTCCCATTTCGAACGCAGCGTGTAACAGCAGACACTGGGTCCTGGGTGAGTATCCTTCCTATCCCATCCTTCTTAGAAGCCCTTCTAACCCCGAAAAATGGTTGGCTTAGGTCAGTACTGGTGACCCTCGATGGGTTTTAACAAGGACACCGGCAGCAGCATTTCCACTTATTAAAGTTTATTAGATACAAAGAAATGAGTTTGCAGAGGGCACATCAATAAATATAAAATACATATGAAACACGGGGGAGCCACAGATGGCGGTGTCAGTGAGAACACTCGGGAGCGGGAAGAGCGCTGGAACTCATTGCCTCTGTGTGAGTTCATGGTCAAGGGGCTAAAGGTCTGTCCTGCCAGGGGCAGGCACCGCACGCGTTCTGAGGGTGTGAATTCAATGACGGGTCTCGAGGAGAGATGGGAGGCCAGATTCCTGAGATTTCTCCCTAGCTGCAATTTTTGGTTTCTGCTCTTCCCTTCCCTCTGTCCTTGATAGGTTTTATTTTTAATTTCTATCCCAGGGGTGTGGAACATGAATGCATAAACACCTCATTGGAGCAGTGAGTCTCCTCTGAAGGTGGACTTGCCTTTGTCTTGGGCCTTCTTCATCATGATAATTAAAACCCTTGTAATTATTTTCCTACGACTGGGAGGGAGATGGAGCAGATCCCGTCATAATAAAGAAATCCTGACCTTTTGGAAACCTTCCAGAACCAATAAAACCAATCAGCTGTGCTCAGAGCTGCTGACCTGCAAAGCTTCTTTTCCAATTGAGTTAGCAGTGACAATTTGGCATGACTGATTCCCCAGAGAAGGGCACTTGACCTTGCTCAGTTGCTCCTCTCTGGAATGAGAAAGCACAACAATAATGTAGGATGCCATCTTAGTCTTTACTCTAGACAACAGCTAAGGGTATGCAGTCACGTTTGCCTGAACCCTCTGTACCGGCTACCTGTTTTCAGTGGCTTGGTCTGGGCACGGTGTCCTTCAGGTCTGAGCACATGAGTGGGTTGTTCCAAAGGACACTCGTTTTCCCACTGCTCTTTCCGCCCGCCCCCCCTTCTCCTTTAATCTGCACCTATTTTAAGCACAGACCCGGGGTCAGTCTGTTTCCTTCTATTTTCTCTCCTTCCTCTCTTACAGCTTCCCCTCCGAGGACCGGGAGCATTTGGGGTCAGGTGCAAGCAAACACACACTTCCATTTCCTCGCCAGCTCCAGAAAACAGAGAACAGCGGCCAGAGGCCTTCCCTACCAGTTCCATATTCAGGGGTGGCTGGCCTTGGGCACTTCTTCCCGACAGAGAACTGCGCCCCCCACAGGGAAGGGGGAGCTCTCAGACCCATCAGGTCCTCTTTAGCTAATAATACCGAAATCTCATGAATCTTGCCAGGATGGAGTTGGGAACTTAGGTGGGACAGGAGGAAAGTCAGGGGCACGCGGGCACCAGGGGCACTGTAAACAGGAAGGGCACTGGCTACTCGTAGGAGCTTTCAGTTACAAAAGGGCCTTGTGGTTGGCATTGGAGGGGCCAAGCCCACTCCTGCCTTTCTTTTGGGTCATATTTACATGAGGCAGCGGAAAAAAAAAAATCCCTGTACTGCAACACGGAAGCGAGACATGGCATCTCGTTCACCGGAGGCTGTGTGGCATTGTCTGGGTGTGGGGACACACTGCTCTCTCTGAGCTGCAGCGTTTATAAGGCATTATTTGGTTTGATTTTGCAGTGTGTGTGATGAGAATATAGAATCATGCCGATGAGAAGCGGCTGTGGGGACTCTGACTTTGGGGCTACTTGCAAACGAAGGAATCTTCTAAAAGTGGTTCAGAATCTAGGAAGGGCCAGCCCACACGCATTATTTACAGTCATGGGATGGACACCATGGGGTGGGGACAGGGCTCTCTCTGCACTAGGGAGGAATGCCAAGATGCATCCTCAGAAAATGGAGAAACATAACATGGGTGTGGTTTTTTTAAATTATGCAAATAAGAGTCGACTGTCATACTGATTTAAAGCCTGTGCAAACCATGTATTTACAATAAATAAATGCTCCACTCAGAGCTTGTATGTCAAATGAATTGCAACTTAAGTATGGTGAGGCCAGACACGTTCTCCTGGGGAAGCCCATCTGGCGATATGGACCCCCAGGTGGGCTCAGAGGACATTGGCTTCATCTGTCTTCTCACCGGAGTGTCTTCAGTGATAACTGTGGAAAGACAGTAACATTACCAGGGGGGTTTGGAAGACTCTTCACACACATACGCACAGACAACCCACCCTGGGGCTGGGCACCACAGCCTTCCTGCATTCATACGAGGTTGCCAGGGTCTGAGGGTCCCATCAGAAGCAAGGGGCTGATTTTGACCCAGGGGGTTTGTGGGTGGAAAAGGGATGAAATGGGCCATGTAGCTGATGGCATCCGAAGTCCTACCACCATCTCGGAAACAGTCATAAGACCAAACACCAGCACTTGACAGAAACTCAGGAAAAACAAAGAACTTGCTGGAGATCCCAAGACAAGGCAAAGGAAAAGAGAAAGGGCCCCGGGCCTTCAGATTACCAGCCCAGGACTCCCACCCGTGCACGGATCACTTGGGGCTCTCTGTTGTAAAAGAAGAGTGCCACCTGGGGGCAGTTTGCGATGTCTAGAACCCTGTGAGCTCTCTCGGTGACATGAAAATGAATTAAGAGGGTGTCCAGCTAGACGGAAAGAAGATCTTCTTGGCTGTGGAATGCCCAAGAGAGACTGTACAGCCCATCCTTGGCCAGACTTGTACAGGCTCTGATGATTTAGGTGTGTGCCTGCCATGAGGCTGGAGACCAGATCTAGCACCATGTTCGACCATTCTTGCCACGTCTGAAGGGGAGGGTGACTCCTGTCCTGGCAATAGGAACATGCCAGGTAAAGCAAAGTGGTATAGTGGACGGAGCACTGGACAAGGAGTCAGAAGGCGGGGCACGGGACCTTGGGCAAGGTAAACCCCTTGGAGCTCAGTTCTCCTGTCTGAAGAAGAGGCCATTAAAGGTATCTCTCCAGCTTACATCACAGAGTCACTAAAAGGATCAAATGAGATCACATATGCAAGTTATCTGAAGAAATGTAAAGAACTATATAATGGAGGAACCATTATTTTGATTATTACTATATTTTCCTGACCACAAAAGTAACGTATTCACTGTAGAAAATTCGAAATTGCAGAAATGGGCTAGGAAGAAAGTGAAAAAATCAACTACCATCTCCCAGAACGGATGCTTATTAATTCTGTGTATATTCTCCCTGTTTTCTTTTGTCCTATGCATATCTACTTCTTCCTTAACTGCAATCAGACAGCCAGTTTTGAGCCTGTGATGATCTGAGTGGTTATCACGATTCTTAGCATAGCTGTGGTTAGAAAAGGTGGAAACAAGATGGGATCGGGAAGGAGACAAACCATAAGAGACTCTTAATCTCAGGAAACAAACTGAGGGTTACTGGGGGGTGGGAGGGCAGGGATAGGGTGGATGGGTTATGGACATTGGGGAGGGTTTGTGCTATGGTGAGTGCTGTGAAAGGTGTAAGCCTGATGACTCACAGACCTGTACCCCTGGGGCAAATAATAATAATAACAATTATAAAAAAGAAAAGGCGGTGCTTGTCCTCCGGCAAGGAACTCATCCCCACGTCCAGGGCCTTGTCCCCTTCTCACATCCCTTGCTGTGCTGTCCCGGGGGCTGCAGAAGGGCCCAGCTGAACGACAGGCCACCCCCTACTCTGAAACAGGAGGCCAGGGGATGACTAAATGCCTGTTCTCAAAGAAACAAAGGGCCTTTAAAGATGAGACCCTGTCATGGGCAGAGTGAGAGATGACGGGGTTAGGAGACAGTCCATCCAAGCTGCCTTGCGTGAGAAGGAGGGCATTTTTTTCGAAGACAGTCTTACCCCCAAGAACCCGTCTGGTTCCCCTCCAAGCTTCCTCTAGCCACCAGGACTTGAATTGTGACTCCATTTGGCCAAAAGAAATGATCGTGTTGATGGAAGAAAACCCCCCATGGGGGCAGTGGGATAGCCTGTACTCCACAGACAACCCTGAACTACATCTGGTACGGGTTACAGAGTACTATCTCTGCCCCCCCCCCCAGCCATAACCAGGGAAGAGGGAGCGGGGAGGGAGTGGGGTGACAGCTGCTGAAGGACTCCGAAGGGCTTCTGGGTGGCCAACCTTGCTTCTGGATGTGGGGGGGGGATTCTGGGGAAGCCCCCCTTTCCCTCTTCAGGGTTTGAAACTGTATACCTTTCACTCTAGCTGGAAACCAAGGTACACCAAACGGCTCTCCCTGAGGACAAAAGAATCTGTGCCAAACATGTAAAGCTTTAGGGAGAAAGCACACTCTCAGCATTTCTGGGTTCCCTGAGAACTCCTGCTGTTATGTTCAGAGACCTGAGGGAGGTGTTACCTGAGAATTTCTGCCTTTGATGTCATCCGAGCTCGGCCCTGTGGCCTCGGCGTGCAGCCAGGGACCAGGCGTGCGGCCTGAAAGAAACAGGAAAGATCTCACCACTTATAGGCCCAAGGGACCGCTGTGCGCTTCGCAGAGAAACTCAGCCTCTCCCGGAGCTCAGGGCAACAGCAGAGGGACCAAGGGTAACAGGAGCCCGTCAGCCTGAGACCCCCAGGCTCCTCCCGGCCCTAGGCTGACAGTTTCCACCCACGGCTTCCATGGCCCGGCCCGGATGAAGAGGCGTCTCGTCCAGTCTTTTGGAAGGGGGACAGGTTATTATAAAGGCCTGTCACCCACATGCATGTGACGGCTTCTTAGAACAAGCCACCAACTCCAGATTCGCTCATTTCTCTCAGGCGAGGGACAGGTCCTCCTTTGATTTCATGACATGAACCACCCGGTACTGTTAAAGTGACTGCAGCACTTGTTGGAGAAGTTTCTCTGCTAATGGAAACAATGGTGGCTAGTTTTGCCCTCAGTGCAAAGTAACTATTTTAAAATAGGAATTGGACTACGAGCTACCACTGCACACCTGTTAGGATGGCTACCATCAAAAAACCAGGGAACAACAATGTCAGGGATGATGTGGAGAAACCCGTGTGTGCTGCTGATGGGCATGTCAAATGGTAGGAGTGTAAAATGGAAAACAGTATGGTGGTTCCGCAAATAATTAGAAATCAAATTATTGTATAATCCAGCAATTCCATTTCTAGGTATATTATACCCAAGGGAATTAAAAGCAGGGACTCAAAGAGATCCTCATACACCCATGTTCCTAGCAACATTAGTCAGAACAGCCAAAGGTGGAAGCAAGCCAACTGTTCACTGACGGATAAATGGATAAACCCACTGCCATACATACGTACAATGGCATACTAGTCAGCCTTAGAAAGGAAGGCAATTCTGACAGGTCCTACAGAGTGGATAACCTTGAGGACATCAGGCTAAATGAAAGAAAAGCAGTCTCAAAAAGTCAAATACTATATGATTCCACCTATATGAGGTACCAAGAGCAGTCAAACTCTTGGATCCAGGAAGTGGAAATGGTGGCTGCTATTTTCACGGGTTTAATGGGTACAGAGCTTCCGTTTTGCAGGATGAAATGAGTTCTGGAGATCGGGTGCACAACAGTGTGAATGTACTTGACACTACTGATCTGTACACTTACACAGGGTTAAGATGGAAAATTTCATGTTATGCATTTTTAAACAATTAAAAATTCTATTTTTAAAGGAGTTGGGATGCAAACAGATTTCTAGCCAGCCACTTTCCCACTGAACTGACTGTGATCAGGATGGTTTTGCTGGGAACACCAGACTGAAATGTTATGTTCGGGTGTCTGTCACTCCTACCTTTCTCCACCAAAATGTGAATTTCTTGAGGCTGTGTCAGGCACATTTGTCTAAATGTCTCCAGTGAGGCCTCAGTAAGTATCTGTCAATATGATAACTTCACTCTTTCTATCATCACTATGTTAATAAATATTTGTGACCTATGCAATTTTCCCCCAAGAGTCCTATTAACAGGGTGTTTTCCCCCTACTTTATTGCAGTACGATGCACATGACATAAAATTTACCAGCAGTGACCTTGAATACATTCACAGTGTTGTGCAACCATCACCTCTGTCTAGTTTCAGAACATATTTATCACCTCGAAAAGAAACCCATACCCATTAGGAGCCACTCCTCATTCTTCACATCTCCTGGCAACTGCTAACTCTACTTTCTGTCTTTAAGAATTTGCCTGTTTTGGCTCTGTCACGTAAATGGAATCATACACCAGGTAGCCTTTTGCATCTGGATTCTGTCACGCCTCATGATGTGTCCAAGGTTCATCCATGTTGTCGCATGGATCCGTACTTCATTCCCTTTTATTGTCAAAGAATATTCCAGAGCATCAACTATTGATGTTGGGGTCATGAATCTGAGCCCCATGTTGGGTATAAGAATTACTTGAAAATAAAATCTTAAAAAAAAAAGAACTTTCCATTGCATGGCTATACATTTTGTTTATCCATTCATCAGTGAATGGACACTGGATGTTTCTACCTTTTGGCTATTGTGAACAGTGCTGCTGTAAATATCTGCGTATGAGCTCTTGTTTGAACCCCTGTTTTCAGTTCTTTTGGGTGTCTGCCCAGGAGCAGAATTCTACAACTGACTTATTGAGGAACCTAATGCACTTTTAAAACATTTAAAAAATTCGGTAAAATCGTCCTATCGAAGGAAGAAGACAAATACGTGCAGGGCGGAGAGACACGCACGAGGGTGTTTGTGTGCCGTGTGGGTGTCAGGAGCGGAGAGAGAAAGCGAGCAAGCGGTTGGAGACAAAGCCAGAACTGCTACAAGACAGTGAGAACACATTCATCTGACAGAACCAACACTGTCTCCCAGATCATGAACTCCGGGCTCGGGCAACCAGGTCAATGAGGAGCAGGAGGAAAACTGTACGAAGAAATGTAATCAGACAGGCACGAACTGTATCAGACTCACACTAATAGAATTACCAAGCTTCTACCCCACGGTTCACAGGGACCGCAGGAACATGCCAATGTAATTGTGCTCGGAGGCCACAGGAGGATTTCATGCCTGCCAGTGCTGCATCATTCTAAAACCGTATTTTATTTTTGAAATTGCAAATACCCTTCCTGGTCTGTAGGATGTCAGTTCACCTGTCTGTAGGATGTCAGTTCACCTAGCAGGTTTTCGTTTTCTTTTCTCTCTCCCTCCCTCCTTCCCTTCCTTCCCTCCTTCCTTCCTTCCCTCCCTCTCTCTCTCCTTCCTCCCTCCCTCCCTCTCTTCCTTCTTTCCTTTCTTTCTTTTTCTTTTCTTTCTCTTTCTTTCCTCCTTTCCTTCCTTCCTCCTCTCCTCTCCCCTCCCTTTCCCTCCCCCTCCCTCCCTCCCTTCCTTTTTTCAGTAGCTCTCCAGCTTGAATTTTTTTTCTTTTTTCTTTTGCATCTACTTAGATTTTTTTTTTTAACTGCATCTTCCCGAGCATCGGATTATTTTTGTGTGGGGGGGGCCCTGATTTGGCCATTTCTCTGCGATAAGAGGAATACAGCACAGATGGCCAGCTGCACCCTCCTGGCGAGCTATGTGAGGCACAGCCTCACTTCCATTCTCAGGGAGGAGACTGGGCACCATGGGCTCAAAATGCAGCGAACTTTAGAATTTTCCGCATCTGAAGGTTGAAGGAATGCCTAGCACACTACTGAGAAAGAAGTGAGATTTTGAAGAATCTGCTTTTCTGGAACGGTTTAGTGCTGAGATCAGCAAAATACGGCCGGCAGACCAAATCCGGCCAGCGCCTGTTTTTTGTAAATAAAGTTTTATTGGAAGACAGCCATGCCCATTCATTTATGCATTGTCAGTGGCTCCTTTCCGATCAAAACAACGCAACCGAGTTGTGACCGAGACCATATGGCTCTCAGGGCCTCAAATATGTCATTTCTGGCCTCTGGTTTAGGGTAGGGGTCAGTAACTGAAGAGCCTCCAGGGGCCGGGTGTCACATTCCCCTGTTACCGTCTGGGTGTAACAGAGAACGGTGGGATTTGTGGCATGAACGTGGCCAATTAACAAACACCTGCTTAGGGAAAGGAAATGAGCCTTGCAGGAGGCCATCTTTGGCCCTCCGTCTCATGCTGCTCCTCTCTCCTTCCTCTCTCTCTTAGTTCAGAGCAATAGTGTTTGCATATTATTTAAAAAGCACACAAGGTCTTCTCTCTAAATGTGCAATCCCAGCAGGAAAAGACCTGCCCAGGCTGGTTCCAAGAGGACCTGTGAGCTGAGTAGGGAGTAGGCTCAAGCTCACTGGCCTGCTTGCAGGAAGATGAACCCTGGAGGAGGGACGTCACCAAAGTCCCTCTAAAGGGAAAGGGTCAAAGACCCCGGTTCATGGTCTTGGGCTATCCCAGGACATGGACGATTTTCCTTGCTAGGCCACAGATGTCTGAGACTGGGGGCCTGACTCCTGTTGCAGGGTGGGAAAGAGCCTTCCTTACTCCATGTTGCTGCCTCTGTCCCCTCTTACCAGCCCCTGCCCAACTGGGTTGGCTCAGCGCTGGACCAGAACTAACAGGCAGCTTCACTGTGTGGTTAACACTCCCCACTTTGCTTTTCTTTGCTTCCTGTTTTCCTAAAGTACTTGCCTTCCTGACCTCTTGGCCCTGAGGGATATGCCAGTCTCTTCCCTTCCACTCTTAGGGGGCTAAGTAGGTAAGCAGAGTGAAGGCCTCTACTTGGAGGCTGGACACATGATGAATTGGGAGAAGTCAGGCTCTTACCAGCCTGAGATTTTCATCCTTGGCTGGACACTGGGATCACCTTGCAGCTTTAAAAAATACTGCCACACGCGTCTCATGCTGCATTTTTGATTTAGTGGGTCTCGGTGCCGCCTGGCCTTTGGGACTCAAAGGGCACTCAAATCCAAAGCCAAACAATGAACTCTGGAGTTCTGTAAAGTGCTTTTAAAGAAATCCTTGGGGCGAGGACAAATAAATGTTCAGATACTTCCAGAAGTATGAATAGTGCTGTATTCTTCCAGTAGCACGGTGAAATCATGACATCATTCCTTCAGGCAGCCCGTGGCCAATCGATGCACACTAAGCACTTAATTCTGGAGGGTCAGGGAAAACCAGCAGGCTCCCCAAGGTGGTACTTACTTCTGGGGATCTTGCTGGGGTAAATCTTCTGGCATGGTTTATATTCATCTGGAGGAGGAAAGTCTTCCACAGTATGAAACGTGAATTTAGATTCAAAGTCATCTGCACATGTGGAAAATAGCAAAATTACTCTGGTTATTGTGATGAAATTGAAAATTCCCAGGAGCACACAGGCTTGCCTGCCCAGTTCTAGGGTTTTAGCGGTTGAGCCATTCCCCCTTAAGAATACCCATCTATCACCACTCAATTTTTACTGCTTAGCTCAGACAAGAGGAATCAGGAAAAGTGATTCTCTCACTATCACCCACCCCACCTTGCTTTGATCAACATCTTATGGAAACTTCTAAAGGGAGAAGTACCGGGAGCTATCCAGGGTCCAGAGTCAGAGGTGGGGAATGTGATAGCAACAAGGGACCAGCAGAGTGCCTGGGGCCTGAAGCTACCCTGAGCCCCTGGAGAGGGCTTTGTTTGGGAGGGGTGAGCAGATGAAAAGTCCTTAGCTTGGCTGGTGGGAAGGAGCATGGTTTATGTCCAGTGGGGGACCAAAGCAAACAGGATTTTCCCTGAGCTCCTGATTGCAAGAGGAGAGGAGACTTGTGGCCCTTTTATTAGTCGAGTCCCTGCTTTGTGACCCAGGCTTGGGTCTGACCCTGGAGAACTTTCCTTCCTCTCTCTATATTTTTGCCCTAACCGCCCCTCTGTCTGGTGGGCCTTCTATTCATCCTTTCACCTTTTCCAGACCACTCCGTTCTTTCTAGTGTAATCCAATATGCATGGATTTCTCCATGGAGACAGACAAGACACACACATACACAGTTTGAATGTTGGTTTTCTTCCGTCTTTCTCATTGTAATCAGATAGTTAGAGAATGAATTCTGGACCCTCCCAGAAAGCTTCAAGAGAAACCTTTAACACAACTTGCAGGCTTGTTTTGCCCTAGAGTGAGCTCCCTGCTCTTGTGAAGCACACACCCTGAAATGGTGGGCTGGCATTCTCCCTCTAAGGGCAGGGGAAACCAATCCCCCACCGGCAGCCAGCACAACACAAGATGGGCCTACTTACCGATGATATGCAGGCTTCCGTTCCGCAGCTGACCTCCTGGCTGCTGTGCTGGGGTCCAGGCTGGGGCCTGCTGGCTTCTGCTTGAGAGCTCTGTGGTGGGTGATCTCGCAGGGGGTGCCGGGGGTGGATTTAGCTTCCCCCCACTGGTCCCTTAGAGAAAAGATGACAGTGTACTCAGTTACAGGAACGGGGACCCCAGATGCTTTAACCTGCTGGGGGAGGTGAGGTACTGAGGTCTTGGGATGTCCTAGAATCTGGTGAATACAAAGGCTGCTTCTGGTGCTAAGCTGCTTGGGACTGAATTCCAGCTCTCCTGTTGGGAGAATGACAACCTCTTTGTGCCTCTGTTTCCTCATCTGTAAAATGGGAATCACAGTACACACGCCTCCTTGGGGTGTTGAGAGGGCTAAATGAGTGAAGTCAAGCGGCATGTAGCAGGGCTCAGTAAATGTTAGCTGCTGTGACAAGAAGGATGATGAAGGTCACCTTCAGAATCAGAAGGCACAGCTCAAAGAAGGGGAACCCCTGCAGAGTCTGTAAGTGAGGCGCAGAGAGGGGTGAGACGAACAGGCTGTGGGGCTTACTCCTGTCCCCGGAGTTCTGCTTATGCAGGTTCCCTGCATCGCAGACCCTCGCTTCCCCCTCCAGTCAGCCTAAATTCACCCGCCCACCAGAAAACGTCCCCCATTTCAACCTGCTCTCTCCCCGCCCTCCTGAATCTGAGGCACTGTTTTCTCAACACCCCGTGAACACTTCAGAATCACAGGGTCTCACCGGGACGAACACTGGCCCTTCTGGTGACCAGTCAGTTGAAAAAGACCTCGGACTTTATCTCTTGTGACCAAGAGCCTTAAAAATATTCTTGCCCTTTGTACCAGGAATTCCTTTTGAGGAACCTGTCCTTTCAAAATATCCAAAAGGTGGATGACAATTGCTACAAAAGTGTTTCCCACAATATTAGTCACAATAACAAAAAAGAATTTAATACTAGAAATCTGGCAAATGCCGATGATCAGTTTAATATGCTTATGAGTAAACTTTAACAACTTGATGAGACTGCTTATAACATTAAATTAAAACAGCATAGAGCATTATATGTTCAAAATAGTATTAACTTTGTAAATCTGTAGATATTTAAAAAAAAATGAAAGAAAATACACCTATGACAGCTCTTATTTCTGGGTGATGTTATTGTTGGTGATTTCAATTTCTTTCTATTTGCTCTGCAGTGAGCCTGTGCTATTTTTAATTTGAGGAAATACATTTAAGAAATCTTCTGGATGAAAAGATTTTCCTAAATACTGAGGAATATGTATGTGTGTGTGTGAGGTGGATGTGTGTTGGTGGGTGTGTGGATTGTGGTGTTTATGGGCACGTGTGGATGTGTGTGTGTGTGTGTGTGTGTGTGTGTGTGTGTGTGTGTGTGTACTTTCCACTCGGAAGGACATAGAGGCGAATGAAACCTCCCTACTACATGGAAATCAGTTATGGCATGCGTGCTCAATCCAAAATCCTCTCTGCTAGGTATGTGAAGGAATTATTTTTAATATTTGGCTCAAAATACAGACCCTTCATTTTCTTGAGTCAGCACGAGAATGTGCCAAAAGGAAGACAGAATCCGAATCCAGTCTGTCGAGGGCCAGTGCCGACAGTGGCTGGGAGCCAGGCTGTAGTAACTCAGGCAAAAATGACACCAGACACTTGGTTCTGCAAACAGACCGCACCCACGGCCCCCTCCACCGTAGACAGGAGATTCGGGTGTCTGAACGATGAGAGTAAGAAGAAATAACCCTTCTCTAGAGTTCAGTGTTGCCAGGCCCTGCTACAGCAATCACAAGAGGTGGGAACCATGGATGTCCCCATTTTACAGATAAGGAGAAGGAAGCCCAGAGAGGCTAAGGGATTGCCCAGGGTCACACAGCTAGTAACTGCAAGGTGAACAAAGCCAGAATGCCCAGCCTGTGGTCTGTGTGACCTTGGACAAGTCTTTCAGCCTCGCTCCCCCCTGGTTTATGAATACACCATAAAGTCCCAAACAAGTTTTATTGTGCTCTATGAGGGGAATGGATAGCTCTGTTCTAAAATGAAATCCAAGAGTTAAGACATCTCAAGGTGTTCCCAAGTGGGTCTGCTCTAGGAGCAGGCCTCTGGCTGTGTCCTTAGCACCTTCCTAGTCACTGGTGAGGGTTGAGCGGTCCTCTGCTGTGGCCACCCTGGACTAGAAAACCGGTGCTTACCTGGGCCTCGGCCGGGCCTCTTCTTCTGCAGGAACGGCTGGGACCCTGGAGGGGCTGGTGGTGCCGGCAAGGCCTGCATGCTGGACTTGGGTGGCTGGGCCTGGAAGCTGGGAGACTTGGGGGGCAGGAGGAGTGGAGCTTCACTGTTGTTAGCTCCTGGCAAAGGAGGTGCAGGTGCAGACGACCTTGGGGTACAGGAGGCATAAAGAGGGGGTGGGGGTGGTGGAGGCGGTGGGGCGGGAGGTTCCCGAGCATCTTGGGTGGGGCTGGCAGCATCTGCACTGAGCCCAGGATACCCACAAGGGGGGAGGAGAGGGAG
>LNAC01000384.1:899367-968399 GCA_002007465.1 Ailurus styani
GGGGCAGGGGTGGAGGAGGTGGGGGCGGGGTGGGAGGCGGTGGGGCAGGCATGCTGGGGCGAGGAGGGACTGTCCTGGTGGCACCATGAGCCTCGGAGGCATTGCCTAGCCTGGGAGATGCAGGGGGGTTAAGTGGGCCACTGAGAGTTTTCGTGGGAAGCCGGGGAGAAGGTGCACGGGAGCCAGGGGCCTGCCCTGTCTTGCCACCTGGAAGGGAAACAAGTTCTGAGTCAGCTCAGTGACAGAGGAAGGAGAAACCCAAGCTTGTGGGCAGCAAGGACAGACACCATCCAACATGATGTCTGTAAACTGCATGGCGGACGCTCTCACCTTGCAGGTTCACCGGAAGCCTCAGGGGCAACACCTGTCACAGCCCAGGTCAGGCCACCAGGCTGTGGTGCAGGACGAGCTTCCCTGTTCCATCCCACCTCTGACCTCACCTGCCAAGGGCCCAGGAGTCTCCCGGCCCAGGGCACCAGGCTGCTCTGACCTCCTTCGCCCTTCCTCATTCCAAGGTCACCCTTATCCTCGTTCACCATTACCCACTAGGTCAGTCCAGCTGGGGACCCAGCCCTTACATTCTAGTTTGGGCCTGCAGGTGTACCAACCAAAAGCTCCTTGCTAGGGAGGTCTTCCTTGTTTCCAGAATTGTGTGAACATTTGTTTTCTGCAGGAAGATCAGAAGACGAATCATTCCTTGAATATATAAGGTCACTCAGAAGTCAGTGGGAACATACCCTGCTTTGGAGATCTAGGTCCAATGACCTTGAACCTCCTGCTTCCATGGCCTCTGGAAGTTCCAAAAGACATGGCCATTTGCAACAGGCTCTGTGTCCCCCAGTCTCCTGGGTCTCCTCACCCCACAGAGCTACAAACCCCAACTTGAAACCCAGTGCCTCTTGGGAACTCACAATAGCACACTCCTCACAGCGATGTGTGTTTGGTGGGCTCCACGAAGACTGGGTGGAGGTGCTCCCTAGGATGGGGCCTCACCACTCTTTGCACAAAGCCCTTGCACCGTACTGCACCGCTCTGTCCCTCTCTCCCTATGGAGAAGAATGTTCCCCTCCCCATTTGCTAAAGCATGGAAGGTCTGCAATCCCTGCTTAAGTGTGTCCTTGGAGCATCACTGTCCGCTCAGGAGGCATGCTAAAATACTCCTTCCAAACAAATACGGTGCTCTTCCGAATGGAATTCCAGGGAATCTGTCTTTTCTTATCCTCGCACCCTTGTATTTTATTATCCCGATAAAAACATGTGGAGAACACGTGAAAAGATGGTCGCTTCTCACACCTACAGCTTCCCAGGTGTTGCAGAATTAAAAAACACAACTTTCAAATCAGGTTATAAACCCCAGCATCGGGTGGCGGTTCTGAGCTTTTCAGCTGATGAGTCTCCAGTTGTGTTTACCCAACCAGGTACAAGATCGTACCCCAAAAGCCTTGATGCTGAAAGCCAGGCCAATCAAAGCGAAGTGTGGTGGAGGGGACACTGGGGCTGAGACTCAGTGGGCAGGACGCAGCATCCGGCCTTCCACAGGGATGACCCCTCTGGCTACGAGGGGACAGTTTTACCTGGGCAGCAGGACTCATTGCAAGTCTCGCTACCAAAAGGCTGCTGCTCTTGGGGCAGGGTGGTGATGTCCCCATTCCTCTGTTGAGGGTTTTTTCTGGGGCCGTTCCAGAAGAGATAGTGTCTTCATACCAATGCCTCCACCCTGTCTGACATCATTGATTCCCCCGGGGGTCTAAGGTAGGCACTGCTGTAACAGCTGGCCGACCACGACCGGGAGGGAAGGCCGCCACCTGGCCTTGTCAAGGACGGGATGGACCACCTGCAATGCTAACGTTAGACCTTTCATGTGAGGTCTAGGGCAGGTGCTAGGCTCAGAGATTCCCGCCTCCAAGCCCGTTTCTGTAGTACACAGAGATGAAGATGAAGGACCAAGGCAGTCCCTAACAAGGCGAGGCCTCCCTATATGCCTGCTTGCTCCATGAACTTAAAAGGGCTAACAAGTTCGAGGAGCAGATTCAGCCCCTGAGTAACCAATGCAGACTTTGGAAATAACTGAGGACACCATGTGCCCAAGATCCAGAAACTTTTAGAACGAGTTAGTTAAAAGTATAGAAGCTTCTGTTTACTAAGCAGTCAAGCAAATGAGAAGTGGGCAAACCTATTTTTATCATGACATGAACAGCAGAGGCAAGGTAGGCACAAATCCTCATTTGGCTTTTGCTCAGGCCCACTCCAGGATGAAGCAGAGAGCGGGCAGCATGCGTTGCAGGTGAGCCCCACAGACAGAGGAACTAACAGGGTCAAGTGCAGGCCAGGAAACCTGGTAGTAAGGGCCAGCGGAGAGAGCCAAGGGAAGGAAGAGCCAAGGGAAGGAAGGAGGAGGCTTTCCTTCATCACATCACTAGAAATCCAAATTGAAACACAAAAGGAGACCACAAAGCAGGTGGGGAATGGCCAGCTTGAGTGCATCAAGAGCCTGGGGGTTATCAAAAGATGAAATATGTGTATGTTCCTTTAATCTGTGTATGTTTCCAGAAGACCTTAGACGGCATGGGAGTCTCATTACACGTTCCATAGAGCCCAGTAGTGTTCCTCATCCTATCTTATTTTTTTACTTTTTAATTTTTTAAATATTGTATTTATTTATTTGGGAGAGAGAGAATGAACTGGGGAAGGGTCAGAAGGGGAGGGAGAGGGAGAAGCAGACTCCCCTGTGAGTAGGGAGCCTGATGCTTGGCTGATCCCAGGACCCTGGGATCATGACCCGAGCTGAAGTCAGATGCTTAACCAACTGAGCCACCCAGGCACCCCCATCTTATTTTAATGATCACTTCTTCAGAATTCTAAGCCAGGACCACATTATGACTTTTGAAGACATTTTATGGCTGCATTGCTGTAAAGACAAATGACTCTAAGAGTTCATGTTTTTTTTTCTGATTTTAAAAGATATGCAAATATTTTCATGGGCTGCCAAAAGTATTGTGAGCACCAGATTCTGTGCTTTCTGGACCTGATGGCTCTAAGCAACTGCGCTACCCACTCCCACATTCCATTCAACAATTATTTACTGAGCATCTACTATGCATCTGGCATTTTTAAGGCAGTGAAAAAAACATAGTTCCTGCCTTCACAGAGCTTATCTTTAGAGGGAGAAGACTGAAGTAAACAAATAAACCAGTAAATATATAATATGTCAGATGGTGATCAGTAATACAAGAAAACCAAAGGTAGAGGGGATATGGAGTAAGGGGGGTGAGGCTGATATCTTATATGAGTTGATGAATAAAACCTCACTGATAGGTTGATTGGGGGCCACTTAAGCAGAGACCTGAAGGAAGGGAGAGCATGAGCCATGTGGACACCTGAGGAAGAGTGTTTTCCCGTAAGGGAGCAATCCGTGCAAGGGCCCTGTGGTAGCAACATACCTGGTGTGTGTAAGAACAGCAACAACAGCTGTGTGGCTGGAAGGGAGGGTGTGTGCTAGCAGGAGTGGTAGGCAGTAACATGAGAGAGGTAGGAAGGGCCAAAGTCCTTTCCTCTGAATGAACAGGTGGCTGACGGAAGGGTTCTGAGAGAGGACAGCCATGGTCTGTCTTATTCTGACATGGCACCCAGCCCATGCATCTATTTATTGGCTCTGTCCTTGAGCTTCTGTCCTGTAGCAGGTATCATCAGCCACTGCATTATGGATTTCCATCTCCTCTACAGAAATTAATCCTTGTTTAACAGAGTGGCTCAAGCATTTGACACCTGTGTCCTAGTGTTGACAGGTAGGAATGGAGATGAGCTGGCTTCCTTTGGCTGGTCTCTGTTAAAACTGACTGAGGGATATTTCTCTTATGTGTACTTCTGTTAAGAAGAACTGGTGGACAATTTATATTGCATGGGATGTTTATTTGATATCACTCAGGGATTTTGAAAAAGAAGGCAGCACTGGGAAATGCCAACCCTCTTTGCTAAACCTTTAGCAAAAAAAAGGAAATGCAATGGCCTCTGAGAATGTTCACATTGGATCTCAAAGCATCCTAGAGGCCTTATCTTTGCTGGACTTTGTCAGTAGGTGACAGAAGCAAATGCACCCCATTATGTCAAACAGCCACAGAGCCCATCGAAAAGGTTAGCAAACTCCATGCTAGAAGATTCTGTACCAACAACGTTTGGGGCTTGATATTCCCTGACTAATGCAATTCTTGCAGCTTATTTCCGCTTGTTGGCTAAAGAGAACAATAATAGGAAAAACACTTCTATTACACATAATTAATAAATAACTGCCCAATTTTAATGCAATGCTTTAAAAATATCTGACACCCACTAACACACAAACGACTGCAGTAGACTGACTGAAGAAATGGCCTTGATTATCCACCCACTCCTGATTCTATAATCTTTGAAATGTGATTTTGCAGACCTTTCATCAAGAGGTGAAGTGTCTTTCCCCACCCCTGTTTCCAGGCTGGTCCTGTGGCTTGGACCAGAGGGTGTGGTAGGAAGCAAGACTGTACCAACTCCAAGACTAAGCCTTTAAGAGACTTTATATACTTCTGTCCTCTCTGTTGAAACCCTGCCACCAACAGGAAAAACAATCCCAAATATTCTGCTAGTCACTGAGAGACCATATGGATGTGTCAGGCCAGTCATCTCCGCTGAGGCACCAAAGATACAAAAAATAGAAGATTATCAAAAGCCACCTACCCAAGCTGTACTTACCAGAGGGAGCCCAGCTGAGCCCACCCTAAACTGCCAACCACAGCACTATAAGCCAGATACGTGGCTGTTTAAGGTCCCTAGGTTTTAGGCTATTTGGTTAAACAGCAATACCTAACTGATGTAACAATGACTGATAGGTTATGGGGCCATCACTAAGATTTTTCCAAAGGGCTTTATACCTTTTTCTATACTTTGTAGTCTGGGCCCCAAACACACCATTGCTAAGCACTACACACAGTGGCAAGTCATTCTTCAATTATTACAATGGAATGATTTAATCAGGATGGTGGTTTACAAGCTCCCTTGAGAGCAATGCTTTGGGTAATTCCAGGGCATGCTCCCAAATCCATGATCTCCTGCTAAGTAACTTTCTCCTAAAAACATGCCACAATCCTCATGGCTCACAACAATTGCCCAGTTGATTTTACATGTTAAGGAGAGAAAGATCACGAGGTAGCCAATCTGCATTCTCCCTTACCTGCCACATCCCTCTGGCCGACTGGTCTCAACACAGGAAAGCCACCAGCAAACAGATCTCCCAGGCTTGGGGGTGTGCTTCCGCCTCGAGAGTTTGCAGACCCTCCTCCTTCTTTGTTGGTTCCTTTAGAATCTTTGCAGAGAAGAGGCAAGTAGATGAGGACTTGTGAGCAGAGCGGAGCAGCCTGTTCTCAGCCCGGGCCGTGATCCAACAGCGCCAGGGGCGGCCTTCCCGTCCCCCACCTCCAGCCTTACCCTCCTAGTGGGCATCTTTCCCAAACCCCTCTGCCTGGTTACCCCGCAGACCCCTGGGCTCACGCCTGTCTGCTACTCTCTCTGGACCTACCCCGGAACTGACCGTCGGTAGCGGAGCACCCTGAGAAGTGACCCAAACAAAGGGACCTACGTGTTCCTATTCCACTGATGCTGGGGGGAGAGCTGGCAGCACCTTTCAAATGCAAGCACCCAGACATTGTAGGTGTAGCGTTGGCCCTATTTTCAACTCAACTGTGGTTGTGGGAGGACCAGACAGAGAAAACCCACGGATTTAGTTCAGGCAGTAATTGTAACTTCTTGTCCACACAGTCTGGCCCAGAACTACAAGCAGGAAGGGAAGGTCTGCAATGATTGGTGCTTTGGCATTTTCCTTCTCAGTCTCCCCAGTTCTTACTCCCTGAGCCCTGCACCCTTCCCTACATCTTTTCTTCTATAGAAGAGAAAGCTCGAGAAACCCTAGGGGAGAGGTGTCACTAATTCCAGCCTTCCAGATTGGTGTGATGAGCAACTTCATACAATTCTTAGACAAGAATTCCCAGCAAGAAATGTTTACAGCCTGAGGCTAACTTGCACAGAGGTACCAGGGCGCAGTGCCCACCGGTGGATGAACGTGTTTAGATTATTCTGAGTATTTATATATATTACCTATCCACTGGAATGATGAGGGAGTGAGTGTTCCAATCAGATGGGTTTATCTGGTAATTGGGCTTAACCAATTAGTGGGTCTACTGGAAACTAATTTTTATTGCAATTGTTGAAAATATTTCTTAAAATAATCTATCTATCCTGTGTATGAAAATATATAATTATAGACACTAGATGCAATTATATTTTTAAGACTATCTTTGAGAATTACCATCATGTGCATCATTGAAAACTCTATGAAGACATAACAAGAGAAGACATTGATAAATAGTTCTGCATAGATTATTTCAACCTTCAGCCATCTTGACCACACACACACAAAAGCAATTATTACTACGAGGGGACTGAATCTCAGGGAAATTCCCAGATGCACCTGGTAGCAGATGGGGACTCGGTCTGGGTCATGTGACCCGAGCACAGGGCCCCTCTTACTCTGTGATCCTATGAGAGAATTCTGAATATATCTTTTTTCCTTGTTAACACAAAAATCTGGCAAACTTTAATGTCGAGACTTCAATTTTTCTCTCTTTGAGGAATAGGTGGACACAGGGTGAGTGATCTTTAGAAGGTATCCCACTGTGGATGAAAACAGACTGGAATATCAAGATGATGGAATATTTTTTTAAATTATTATTTGCCCCAGGGGTACAGGTCTGTGAATCATCAGGCTTACACCTTTCACAGCATTCACCATAGCACAAACCTTCCCCAATGTCCATAACAGAATATTTGTTAACAAAAAGAAGGTGCACGCTACATACAGCATGGATGAACTTTGAAAACGTTATGCTAAGTGAAGGAGCCAATCCCAAAAGGCCACATATCATATGATTTTGTTCACATGGATATCCCAAAGAGACAAACCCACAGAGACACACAGTAGACTGAGCAGCTAGCTGCCAGGGAGTGGGGGAGGGGCGGAATGGCGAGTGACAAGTCACGGGCCTGGGGTCTCCTTTCAGGGTGATGAAAATGTTCTGAAACTAGACCGAGGTGACAGTTGCAACCACGTGGTGAACGTACAAATGCCACTGAAATGGACACCTTAAATGGCTAAAATGGTGAATTTTATATTATGTGTATTTTATCACCATTAAAAGAAAAACTTATCCCACCATGGTTTTGCTTGCTTGTTTAGCATCTGGACAGTGGTAGAAGACAGGCTCTAACCCATCTGCAGACCTGGAAAGGGCGCTCTGACTCTCTCACCCATGTGGCCTGTACATTGTGCAAGTCTGCGATGGCCCAAAGTCCATCCTGGGTAGCAAGTGTGGCCCCTGCCCTGAGCAAGCCAGAGGTGCCTGGCTGAGCCCCACATGGCCTGCCCTTGACTCACGGCAGGCCCAGCCCAGCTGCTCACTTACTCTCAATCTGTGGGGCACTGCGGTCATTGATCTGCGTGACTTTCCGCAGGCGAGTTCCTTGCTGGATATCAGCCAACAGTGCACTCCGACCTTTGGGGTCTGCCTTCCTCAAGCTGGAAGTGTCTGTACCTACCTGTAAGGGAATAAGAGGGGTCTGATTATAACCGCCTATAATATCATAATCTACTTTTTGCTGGTACAACTTCCTTTGTGTCCATTCCGTTCTGCCTACAAGTCTTTCAATTTGTAGAGCTCCTTGGGGCTCTTTTCTGGGATGCTGCCTGATTTCATGAATCACTGGATAAAATCAGATCTTTAACATTTGCTCAGTTGAATTTTTTTTTGAACACTTCTGCCATAGCTTGGGCTGACATGCAGGGGTGTCCATGGGCTCACAGAAACAGGGAGCACCAGAAAGGACAGACGCAGGTCGGTGGCAAATAAGGGCAGGAATAGGATTGCACTGGGAGACCCAGCTGGGAGGAAACACAGAAGGTTTGTACCACGTGCACGGAGACCTGGTTAAACAGTTCTCGAAGCCAGAAATACTTCTTAGCACCTGCTGTATGGGAGGTACCATGTGTCTTTGGTTTTCAGCTGAAATATCACGACTTCAGAAGCTTCTTCTAACCCTCCAGTCTGAGTAAGGCCCCCCACGCCACCATGTTCTCTCTTAGGGTACCATTTTCCTTTCTCCTCTGCAGTTTCTATCACCTTGTATAAACTTATATTTATCATTCCTTGTGGAAAATGGCCATTCTCAGTTACGAATTGAAGGTTTGCTACCCCCCCCCCCGGGACTCTGTGTCAGGAGAAAGATCTTGTTCGTTTTGTTCACTGATGCCTTTCTAGAGAGCGTAACGGGACCTGTCTGAAGATACGCATACCTGCAGTGACTGCCAGACGAATGAATGGGTGAGTGAACCAGACCCCGGAGGTAGAGATACACTGGCCTTGCCTTCAGGGCCACGTGTGTGTGCCAGGGCCACGGGACCCACGTGCATGGAATTAAGCCACTAGAGACTGCAGCACATGACCTAAGTCCTACAGAGAGGAAGGTCACTGAGAGTTCAGAGACGGCCATATCCGTCAGGCCCCAAGGAAGATACGAGGCTTTAAGATGATCCTCGAAGTATAGACAGGATTCACGAATCCTTGCTATAGCCCTTGTCTGTTCAGCAAAGGACAGTTCAGCGGTGTTGACTATATAGGCAGAGACTCTCCAATGTCACAGGCTAGAAGCAAGGGCAGTTGCGGTTTTAGGTCAAATGTGCTGAGAGTGCGTTTTCACTGGCTGACTCTGCCGCAGCGGTGAGGCATCTTCTGCGGGCCTTGAAGGGCATCTGCTTCAAAGGTGGGTTCCTGGTGCCGGGAAACAAGCTTTTTGAACCCTTGAGGGGGGGCTTATGGATCATGGTCAATAGTAGAGCAATAAGCAAAGGGCCCCAACCCTAATGATACACGTTTTTTAGAATGCATTGTTAATGCACATGTACAACAGGGAATTTCTCATACAACATGCTTTTAAAGAGTCTCTATAGAAACCATTAATATCAAGAAATCTTTTTAAATTGCAAAGTGTTAAGATCTTTGAAGTCTCTCATATTACTTGTAAGTAGTTAATGACAAGACTAAAGAGCCAACAGAAATATCAGGACCCTAGTCAAGAGGGTATGAACATTTTTGCAAAAATCTAGCATTCCAATCGCAGACATATCTTAGCGTCAGGGATTAGGGGGACAGAGTGCTTTATAGCTTTCTTCCTAGTTACAAGATAAATCGCCCACTGAATTATGATGATAGTCATGGTCCAACTCAGGTGACAGCCTTGGGGAAGGCAGAGGTAGAACGGTGCATCCTTAAGGAAGCAGCTGGACCCATGAACAAACCTTATAGGTAATAATCCTGGGGTGGGAGTAAGGTCAACTCATCTAATTTAAACTTGACTGCTTATTACCGAAATGTATCCCCTACTCCCCAACCTTGCCCATCCCAAGCTTTTCCGGCGAGGGCTATGAAGAAAGTTCTATGTCCTTGGAATAATTATTTTAATTTGAGTATCTACTTAGCATAGTCCTCCATAGGTTCTTGACGATTCCACATCACAGATTTGTTGATAAACATCTTCCAGATCAGCAGGAGGATGTGGCGAGTCACACCATGTAAACACGCTGCACTTCAATTGGCTGGACTAAACTGGAACATTCCTTCTTCGACTTCTTGGCTTCCTTCCCTGCTGCACTGTCTGCCCTGATGACTTTCCACTAGAGGGCTCTCCCTCCCCTGATATCGAGATGGTATCAGTCAAGCCTCTCCTGTGAGGTCAAGAACCAGTAACTCCAGGGCTAGGGTGACCCTAGAGATTTAGGCTTAATGGGTTTTGTGCAAAAGGACATCTAAGGACATATTCGTTTACACACTGAAAACTGTATTACACAGTGACAGTCATTTCTACTCCACCTGCAGCATTTTTTTTTTTAACAATTCACACATAACTTGCTGTCTTAAAAAAACCCCAAGAAGTCTTGTTACCGTGGTTACAGGGTACAGAAACAGAAAAGAGATTTCCAGATAGTCACTCATTCTTTTATTCTATGAAAATCCTGGTTACTAGCAACTTCACTGAAAGTATAATCAACAGAGAGAAGGCCACTCCTGGACACCTTTCCTATGGTAATATATCCACCAAGCATGGCTCCCGCACCGTGTGTGCACATGCCTGCGCGCAAACACACACACACACGCACGCACATGCACACACTCGGGAAACCAAATCATTACTTCAAGTTTGTTCTTGTTCTTTCTCAACATTGCTATTAGGTGTGACAATCTGTTGAGTTTCACATAAACCTTTTGTGGACTCAGCTCCCCCGTAGTGAGCTCTAAATGGAATAGTGTGGATCCGAAAAAGATGGAAAGTAGCAGAACGGCAATGCCAAAGAGCCCATCCTGGGCCATCCAAAGACTGAAGAACTGAAGTGAACCAGTAAGGTCACAAAGACAAAAACTGACTGACAGTTCTAACGGAGCCAAGGGTGGTGAAGTGTCTGCCCTCTCATCTTGATAAATTAGAAAAGCTTTTGTATGTCCCTTTGTCATCCCAGCAAATGTGTTGATCTTGTTTCAGTGTGCTTGGGGGCTGGGGTGGGGGAATGGCAGTCCAGCCCAGAAATGCACGTCCTGTTTGTCACACTGCCACCATACCACATGCTGCTGGCCATTCTTACATCTGTCTGATTCATACTGACTTCTGTGAGAAACACTAATAAAAAAAAATCCAGCCGGTTAATCCAAATCTAGCAGGTTGCTTGTCTCAAGGATGATCTAAACCCTATCCTCTTCGTACAATTTCAGCTTTGCAGCTTCCGAAAGGTACATTCTCCAATGCGGCTGTTAAACCTAAAATTAGTTCTCAGGTTTCCAGGCACACAGCCTGCTCACTCCCTTGGCCCTCAACCCACTCCTGCCTTCTACCCTTGGGGGCAGACAGCTCTCAGCGGCCAGGGTACTTGGACTTCAGGACCAAACCTGAGTCCCCAGGCCAGTCTGACTAGCACTGCCTCCTCCTGCCACTACCATCTTGCCGGAGGAGAACACAGAGAGCCTGGGATCTGAAAGACAGACATGAAATATTTTCAGAGAAAACTGACACCCCAAATGTGCTGTAGGGAGGCTGTTCCAGAATGAAGGGTACTGGGATCTAACAGTGTTAGGTCTCATTTTTAGAAATCCAAATATGCAATTAAAATCCACGGGGAAAAGAACGGACCCTGTAACCTTCTTTTCTATAGCCTGGTTTCCTGAATAACTGTACACAGACCGCAACGTTCCCTGGCGTACCCAGCCGCCTCCCACAGTGCCACTTCCCCTACTGGGAGGGTGAAAATGGCACCACAGGTCCAGAATGGAGCCACCTGCCCCTCCAAGACAGCAAACCGGGACCTAATTTTAGTTTCAGCCCCTCCCAGGAATGTGACCTCTGCCCAGTCAATCTGGGTTGACCCCACTAGCCCGGGTCCGGTAACTTGTGTGACTGACTTGTGCCCTTCCCCTTGCCTGAAATAGTCTTTTCTTTTATGACTTCCTTCTCCCACCCCCTTTCTGCCTTTATTTATTTTTTAAGATTTTATTTATCTATTTGAGAGAGAGCACGAACAGGAGGAGGGGCAGAGGTGCCCGACTGAGCCACCCAGGTGCACCAAATGGAAGGTATTTAAAGGCAGAAAGTGGGGTACGGCTGAGTGACTCAGTCAGTTGAGTGTCTGCCTTTGGCTCAGGTCATGATCCCAGGGTCCTGGGATGGATCCCGCGTCATCGGGCTCCCTGCTCAGCAGGGGGCCTGCTTCTCCCTCTGCCCCTCCCCCTGCTTTCTCTCTCTCTCTGTCCAATAAATAAATAAAAATCTTAAAACAAAACAAAACCTTGCATCTGGTACGGCTCCTCAGACCTCCCTTCTATTTGCTAGATGGGGTGCTCCTCCATTCCTGAACTGTTGAATAAAGTCAATTAGATCTTTAAGTTTACCCAGTTGAATTTTGCGTTTTAACAAAAGATAAAGAAGAATTAGGGCCTTTCCATTGGAGCTCTAGGTATTTCTGTTCCTATGCTCAACATCTCAGAGAAATGACTCCCCTGGAATGACTGGCTACTGTGTGCCCGCAGCCCAAGGGCCTGGAGGCCATCCCGGACCCTCCCAATTCCCCATTCACAAACTCCTGTTGATTCTTCCTGAGTGATTTCTTCAGAATCTGGTTCCTTTTCTCCATCCCTGCAACGCTGACTTAATGCATATGGTGGGGTTCGAGGCCGGCTGCCTCCAAATATGCCACTTTGGCATACTGATTATTTTGAATTAAAGTTACATAAGAAGCAGCCAACGCAAGGACACTGACTATCCTTTGTTCCCCTGTTAGTGGGTAAGAAATTTCTCATGTGAAAAGCAACCCCCTTGTACCAGGAGGAAAGGAGACATTCTTAGCCCCAGAGATAGGAATTCAAGGCTGAGAGGGTTGTATAAACAAACCTTGTTACTTCTTTGCTAATTTGCCACCCCAAGCCCAAACTTCTTTGTCTTCTCAATACCTAAAAAAACATTTTATTTTTTTGAGAGAGATCATGTGTGGGGTGCGGCGAGAGGGGTAGAGGAAGAGGAAGAGAGAGAATCTTAAGGGTCTCACGACCTTGAGATCATGACCTAAACTGAAATCAAGAGCCAGCCGTTTAACCAACTGAGCCACCCAGGCGGCAGTGTCTTGTCAACTCTTTACAAACTTATTGTTTCTTTGTCTAAAAGGTCTAAAAGCTGCCAGCTTTGGTCACTTCTTTGAATCTCCTATTTCTATGAGCTCCTGTACATACAAAATACACTTTTCTCCTGTTACTCTGTCTTATGTCAATTTAATTATCAGACCAGCCAAAGGACCTAGAGGGGGGAAAAGGGAAAACTACCCCCCCCTGCCCCCGCCTACCGGCCAGCATCACCTTAGAACTGCATCACCTGGCCTCCATGCCTCCTGTCTCCTTGCCCTCCTCCACTCGGCTCTCAGAATGACCTGTATAAGGGCAGTGTCACTTGTCATGACTCTCCCTTCCGCTGGGTTGCCCACTGCCCTTAGGAGCGAGTTCGCATCCCTTCACATTGTGCAAGGCCCTCCACTTCTGAGGCATTCCATGCTGGAGCTCACCTCTGGACCTTAGCTGGAGCAAATCTCTTCTGCTCCTTCTACACTTGTCTCTTGGATCAGACTTCTGATCCTGGAAGGCCAAGTGAAGAGCCCTTTTTTGTTCCTCGAGCAACATGTTCGCCCTTAGCAGAGCACCTGCCACCCAGATCATGTCACTCTGTTCAACACTTGCAATGTTTTTCCATGTCACTTGGGATAAAAAATTCAAAGCCCTCATTCATATGGTCTGCTGGGCTTAACTGCACTTCTGTATACCACCCTGAGTTTACCAATCAGTGCCAGCATTTTTCTGTCCACACCAGTATTTTCAAGCAGTTCTACCGTCTGGCAATCCTTCCCTAAGTGCAAGCTGTGCTTGTGCCACTCGTTTTTAGCAATACTGAGTTTTGATTTTAAGATGAATTCCAAGGCCCTTCAGTGGGGGATAATCAGAAGGGACTGGAAGCATGTAGGCCAGGAATGGACAGAGCAGCAATAAAGAAATGCAGAGAAGGAGGGATCTGAAGTGTTTACAAATAGGGCCCAAAGATGGGTTTTAGAGGCAGGGATTAGACTTAACTCTACCAGAGCCATGAATTTAAAAAGGCAGTCAGTTCATGGATTGTGGATTGGACACTGGACAGAAACACGCCTTTAAATGCATGTAATAGTTATTTTATCTGCATCACAGCAAAATGAATTTGTAAGCAGTTCGCAGGAATTGCTGGAGAGAGGGACCCCGAAAAAAGGGCAAATAGAAATCAGTAGAGCAATCTTGTTGGTTATTAACATGCCTCAAAAATATGTAAGATCTGAGTGCTGACTCTGCACCACTGGATTAGGAACTGGGGACAGAGTATGGGCACGACCGAGAGGATCCTGTTCTCAGGGAGCGTATCTATGTGTGTGCGTTTACGGGTGTGTATTTGCATATAGGCATATATGAGTGTGTATATACGTATTGCACACATGTACATATACATACACAGAGATCCTCTGCTGTTTGAAAATTCCTGTTATTTCACTCTTACAAAATACCTACATTAGCACTATTTTCACTAAACACCAGAAACCAGAAAGGGATTTCTGCTTTTTCAAAAAAAGGCAAAAAGGGAAAATAGCATTCAGCGTTTGTTTGGCAGTGAGCCTTACAGAGGCAGCGTGGACACGGAGCACCCAGCGCCTCGCCCAGAAGGACGCTCAGATCTTAGCATCGAGCTGCCGAGCTTAGAACTGCGTCTGTGGGCACCTGTGCTTTATCTCGATTTATTTCGTGCACCTGTTAGCAAGATGCGTCCTAAGGTACCAGAAAAGCCTGAGAGAGGTTATAGTTTGGGTTTGGGAATGCTCAAAAGTGGTTCTATATAAATTGACGGTAATTGCTTCCTTGATTTACAACTTTTTGTTTGTTTTTGTTTTTAATTTTATTTATTTGACAGAGAGATCACAAGTAGACAGAGAGGCAGGCAGAGGGAGAGGAGGAAGCAGGCTCCCTGCTGAGCAGAGAGCCGGATGCACGACTCGATCCCAGGACCCTAAGATCATGACCTGAGTCGAAGGCAGAGGCTTTAACCCACTGAGCCACCCAGGCGCCCTACAACGTTTTGACTCACAAAAGGCTTCATAGGAACTCTACTGCCAGAAAGTGCAGTAAACCTGCATTCTTTGTAATTTATTTTCTGGACCTGAGCCTCTAAACTGGTCTCCACATCTAGGACCCCAGTCTATCTTCAAGGCACCCATTGTCTGACTCCCCTCAAAATGCTTCGGTGACTCTCCAACCTGGACCAAATCAAGGAACCTAGCCACACTTTCCCAAGGAACCTTTCAACCTTATTTTGTATTTCTTGGTGAGTTAAAACTTCTCTGGATTCCTCCCGAGTTTCTTTTCTCCTTCCAAGCCAATGCTCATGCTTCTGCCTCTTCAGGGAAGCCTCCTCTGGTCCCGGGCCTGCCTACCTGCCCAACCTTTCACTTCTCTTTTAAGCTCTACATCAAAAACAGTTTATTTTACAAAATCTTTTTTTTTCTTTTGAACTTCTTCAAATTAATTTTTTCTTTGTCTGATCCACACAGGTCCTCCAAAGCACACTGTAATTCTCTACAGCACTACTCAGGTGTTTCTTTTTTTTTTTTTTTTTTTTTTTTAANTCACAGAGGGAGAGAGATCACAAGGAGGCAGAGAGGCAGGCAGAGAGAGAGAGAGGGGGAAGCAGGCTCCCCGCTGAGCAGGGAGTCCGACGCGGGCCTCGATCCCAGGACCCTGAGATCATGACCTGAGCCGAAGGCAGAGGCTTTAACCCACTGAGCCACCCAGGCGCCCTCAGGTGTTTCAAGTATTAAAGTTTTTATAGGCTCTTCTCTCCCCTTATTATTTCTTTATTTATCTTTACTCTGGGACTCCACTCATATGACGTTCTAGAAAAGGCAAAACTAGAGACAAGGTAAACCTATCAGGCATTTTTTGGAACACGGAGATTCAATCCGTGAAACACTTCCCAGGATACTCGGATGACAGGCAACTGTCATTCATTACGCATTTGTCAAAAGCGATAAAACTTTACAGCATCAACAGTAAACAGTATGCACACAAATAAAAATAAGCATTTAGGAAGTTGCTGGATCCCAGGAAAGAATGCAGAATGTGACAAAGTTATCAAATGAATGTTATAAATGAATGAAATAATTTCACTGCACTCCGTGTGAAAAAAAGACACGGATGCACGTAAATATATATATAAATGAGTCAAAACTTTTAAGAATCGAGGCAAAGGAATTGCATATAAATCCTGGACTCTACATGATCCCATTGTTTCCCAGAGAGGTACTGGCTAACAATTCTGAAACTGCTATCCAGGTATTCTCGTGTCCTGGAATTGGAAAATTCATAGGTGACAAATGGGGGCTGCAAGGCATCTCATCATTGGAGTAGGAGGTTAAGGATAAGTGAGAAGAAGTGAGAAGAAGTCCAAAGGTCCAGATGAACATGCAGCCATCCGGAGGCATAGGACCTAGCTCCCTCTGGATAGAGTGTTGCCAGAATTCGCACTGAGGGTCTGGCAAAAACTCGAGTCTCAGAATTCCCAGTAATATAGCTGATGGCAGTGCTTGCCCGGTAGTTGTCTCCTTCCTCAAAGCCAGGTCAACAATCTCCGAATTAAAAAATAAAAACATCCAGCTCCAGAGTTCCTACCACATCCTGCTAAGCTCTTCAGGTCCCAGGGACGGTTCTAGAAACTCTGGAAATCTGGGGTCCATGTCGCGGCTGCACTGACAGGCATCTGTTCCAGCGACTGTGGAACGCTGCCATAAAACTTTTCAACCTCTTCATCTCGACCCCTGAGGTTTGGTCACAGAAGCTCAAGACTTGAGTTCTACGTGCTTCCCCCACCTCCTTTACCCTGAGGAAAGCATCCTATCACTGTACTTTCAAGATCCTTTTGAGTTACATCCAGATTTAATTACAAAAGAGCTAAAAGACCATCATTTCTCTGGAAAGTGAGAACATTTGTCTCTGCCATTTCCCCTTAATTTTGAGTAGAAATTCTTAACATGCAAAAACTGAGCCATTCTGCTTTTAATAACCACATATCTAGCCTTTTTAAAAAACTCTATGAGCAATCTATCAGTATTTTATTAAAATGAACTTCGTGTAAATCTTAGCCCCTGGATCTCTGACATCTGTCTGCTCCGCCAAAACATGCAGGCGTGGGAGGAGAAGCCGCTGCCTTCAAGGCTGCGCCACAGCCCTGATTCCTCAAGCCGTCTTCACACTTTTTCACCTCAGGTCACCCTGTCCCTAGAGATGGGGATTCAATTCAGCACCCTTCTCTTCTTCAATGATGCCAGTATTCCCAGGCTTTTAAGACTAAAATTGAAATGAGGAGAAAACTTGATTTTAAAAACTATGCTGGAGCCAGAGAGGATAACCTTGTAAGCCAAAAAAAAAAAAAAAAAAAAGAAAGAAAAAAAAAAGANAAGAAAAAAGAGGCCAGCTTTAGGAGTCAAGGGCGTGGCACTAGGAATTGCTAATAAAACATAGTTTGAACAGTGTCTCAAAAACTGGTTGAAGTTTCCTATCTTCCACTTTTTTTTTGACAAAAAGTACTACCAAGAAGAAATGTATTCTCATCCCCCCAGATTAATCTGCAAACTACTGAAATAACATTACTATCAACTGCAGCATCACTGTTTCTGTTAAAGGCTTTGTCTCATTTACCCAAGCCGACACCTAGGATTCCTTCCTCTCTTCCATCTGAAATGACCAACTTTTCCTGAGACTTGGTTCCTTCCTTTTACTCTACGATGCACACAAATGATTCTGGAGTCCAGAGGCTGCGACATGCCAAGGCTGACAACGGTGACGGCAGCGATGAGACAGAGACGGGAAGGTATTCGTGTGTGTCGGGCACTGTTCCAAGTTCTCGATGTGTCTTAGCTCATACAAAGGGCACTTGAACCACCAGCCCCATGATGGACGTACAGGTTATGAGCATTATGTCCACTTTACAGATGAGCTACCGAGGCGAAACGTGCTGCTGACTGCTAGTGAGGGGAGAGCGGAAAAGAGAGGCCAAGCAAGTCAGGGTCCCTCTGTCACCGCGCTGGACAGCCCCTCGGTAATGACATCACCTGGGAAAACAGTGCAGGCGAAAACCCAGGAATACACGGCCAGCCCGCTGCTGGGTGGGAAAGCAGTCCAATTATCCTCTGGCCTGGGGCCACATGAGTGTGGCTTTACAGGGAGTGTAACAGCCAGAGCAGGAAGGAGGGGGCAGCGGAGGGCTATCAGAAGGAAAGGGAAGGGAGGGTGTTGCTGCTGAGAAGGCGGGGCTCCGAGGAGCTAAGTGCTAGCTAGGCCTGTGCCAGGGCCAGCAAGGACAGCCAGACTGAATGATGGCCTCTGAGTCTGATGAGTGCCTCAAATGTGAGCCAGCAGCCATCTTGGCAAGAGGACGACTGAGAGTTCTTAAAATGGAAACTGCAGAGAGTAACCCTAGCTCTGAGGCTGATACCCTCAACTGTAAACAGCTTGTATCTGAAACTCCCTCATCAGGTGACACGGAACCTCCCGCGGGGCGACCTTGATGGCCCACCTCTTTCTTTCCAAGCGTCAGCCCCCCAGTCTCCTTTTATACCTCCCTGTTGGCTGCAGGGCACAAGGCAGGGTTTTCAGTGTACCGTCTCCCTTTGTTGACTCTGAAATAGATTAAGATTTTTGAGTATTGCTCAAACAGGAAAGGATGCAAAAGTACAAAAATAACCAAGAGAGAGAAATTCCAAAATTTCTAGACTCTTTCTAGACCAAAAGACTCTTACATCTGGATCTGGTGATATTCTCATCATTTCAGAACCTGCTTCCCCACCTCTCCGGTTGGGCCCCAGGATGCCAGACCTGGGCGCTCCGTGTATGTGCTCTCTATCTCTGTCATCACCCTGGGACCTCACTGGAGTTCTGGGCCCTGTTGATGAAGAGTGGAAAGCCCTATCTGGCAACTAAGGGATCCTTCTTTGGCCTGCAGGTGATTCTCTACACCCTGCCTGCTATCTCTGCGGTCCATGTTGTTCACATCCTTTGTTTTTCCTTGGGCCACTTCTTTTATGCTGTCCGGCTGCTAAAAGCATCTTCAATGGCCAGTTGGCAAGAAGGTAGTATGGTATAGTGCGAAAAGCTGGGCTCGAAAAGCTGGGCTCAAGGGTCAGTTTTACAATTTATTGTTCTGTTCTGGCTGAGTTAACACTTAAGGAAAGATTTGAGTCTAGTCTGCCAGTGGCTAAGTGGTTTTGATAGAGTGAGTCACCCAAGGAGGAAGCCGTCAGCCTTCCTTCAGAGGGAGACAGCCCCTCCTTACAGTTAAAAATGAAGATTCAAGAGTCTCTTCACCTTGAATGGGATCCTGGATCCACCATTTATTAGTGGCATAACTTGGGAAAGTTACTTTACCTCAACTAGGTTCAGCTTTCAGAGACATTTTTAGAGACAAAATAGGAAACACTTAACTATGGTTACATAATAGAAGGCAAATGTTATCATCCTTGACTACGAAGAAATTCATAGAATCAAACAATATATAAAAAGAATAATAAACTACAACTAAGTGGGATTTATTCTAAGAATGCAAGGCTGGTTTAATATAGAAAAATCAATCAGTAAAGCCTACAATCTTAACCGTCTAAAGAAGAAAAATCACACAATTTCATCAGTTGAAGCACAAAAAACATCTGACCCAAAATTCATCCCTTCAGGGTAAAAACACTCATCAAAGTGAGAATGGAAGGGAACACGATCAACCTGAAAAAGAGCATCAACAAAAAAACTATAGCTAACATTGCACTTAAGGATACAATGATAAAATCAGGAACAGAACAAGGATAGTCCCTCTTACCACTCTTACTCAACACCACAAATGGAAATCCTAGCAAGTGCAATAAGGTAAGACAAAGAAATAAATGGCATATGGATTGGAAAGAAAGAGATAAAATTGTCCCTTTTCACAGACAACATGGTTTTCTATGTAGAAACTTCCAACAGGCAAAAACTTCTAGAACTAATAAATGATTTAGCAAGGTCACAGAATACAAAGTCAATATACAAAAATCAATTATATTTTTTAATACTAACAATAAACAACTGGAAACCAGAATTAAAAAAAAAACCTCCACAATACCTTGAACTAGCTTTAAATACAAATGAAATACTTATGCAGTAATCAAACAAAATATGTACAGAATATGGATTCTAAAGCCATGAAATGCTCATGAAATAAAGAAGGCCTAAAGAAATTAACAAATATACTGTGTTCATGAACTGGAGGACTCCACACAGTAAAGATGTCAATTTTCCCCAAGCTGATCTATAAATTTAATATAGCAATCACAACCCAATACAATTTTTAAGTACAGACATGTTGATTCTAAAATTTATATGGAAAGGCAAACAAAGTAAAATAGCCAAAACAACTGTGCAAAAGAAAAGTTGGAGGACTCACACTACATGATTTTAAGAGTTACTATAAGCTATAATAATCACAGCGACATAATACTGGCAAAGAGCTAGATACACAGATTAACAGAACAGAATAGAGAATTCTACCACACAAACATGGTCCATTGATTTTTGACAAAGGTGCAGAGGCAATTTAATGGAGAAAGTATAGTTTTCAACAAATTGTGCAGAAACAAACGGATATCCACATGCAAAAAAATGAAACTAAACCTAAGCTTTGTACCTTATATATAGATTAGGTTCAAACTGGATGATAACTCTAAATGCAAAACCTAAAATGATCACATTTTTAGAAAAAAACAAAACAAAACAGAGGAGAAATCTTTGTGACCTGGAGGTAGACAAAAAGTTCTTAGGCAGGGCATCAAAAGCACCACCCATTAAAAAAAAATTACCAAATTGGGCTTTATCAAAAATTTAAAGCTTTTGTTTTGGGAAAGACATTGTTAAGAAGATAAAAGACAAGCTACAGATTGGGACAAAGTATTTTCAAATTGCCTATGCAGCAGAGGACTTGTATCCGGAGCATCTAAAGAATTCTTGAAACTCAACAGTAAGAAAATAAAAACCCCAGTTTAAAACAAAGGGCACAAGACTTAAACAGATATTCTACCAAGGAGGAGATACATATATGTATATATACACATATATGTATATATATAAATATATATTATATATAATATATATTTATATGTACACACACATATATATTTTATATATATATATTATATATATAAAATAAAAGCAAGAAAAGATGTTCAATATCATTAGCCATTAGGGAAATACAGATTCAAACCATGATGAGATACCTCCTCACAGCTGTTAGAATGGCTACATAGAACCAAACCAAACCCAACCCTGACAAGTACCATGTACTGACGAGAACAAGGAGCAACTGGAACACTCACATGCTCTTGATGGGACTGTGTGGTGATACAGCCACTTGAGTGAACTGTCTGGCAGTTTTACATAAAGGTGAGCATACACTTAACATATGATCCTTACTCCTAGGGATTTTCCCTAGAGAAATAGACTTAAGTTCATTCAAAAAGCTTGTAAGGGAATGTTTAAATCAGCTTTATTCGTAATCATGAAGAATTGAGAACACTCCAAATGTCCATAAGGGAGTGAACAGATTTAAACTTTCTTTTTAAGATTTTATTTATTTATTTGTTTGTTTGTTTATTTGAGTGTGTGTGAGTGGGGGGAGGGGCAGAGGGTGAAGGAAAGAGAGACTCTCAAGCAGACTCCACCCTGAGCTTGGAGTCTGCCATGGGGCTTGATCCCATAACCCTGAGATCATGACCTGAGCCAACATCAAGAGTCCGGATGCTTAACTGACTGAGCCACACAGGTGCCCCTGGATTTAAACTTTAAAATACTACCCAGCAATGGAATAATAAAAAGGAACCAAAAAGGAAGAACCCTTGATGTACAAAATCTGTTTGTATCTCAAATGTATTTTGCTAAGTGAAGAAGCTAGTTTCATAAAATTACACACTGTATGATTACATTTATAGGATGTTCTGGAAAAAGCAAACCTATAGTGACAGAGAACAGATCACAGACTGCTAGGGCTTAGGGATAGGGGAGGGTGGGGCTACAAAGAAAAAAGCAGTTTTTTGAGTGATGGAACCATACCGTATCCTGATTGCAGTCAGTGTTATACACATCTCCGTGTGTGTTGTAATTTAGAGCTTTGTACCTTATATATAGATTAGGTTCAAATTGGATGATAACTCTAAATGCAAAACCTAAAATGATCACATTTTTAGAAAAAAAAAAACCAGGAGAAATCGCCTAAAAAAAAAGTCAATCTTGTTATATGTTACTTTAAAAATAAAAAAAAAATTAAAAATGTAACTGAGAAAATGTGGGAAGTGGAAGAGAGAAAAAAAAATGGGACAAAGGGTCTAGGCACCAAAGATCTCATTTCACAAAATAGAGGGAGTTCAAGCACAATGTCAAATGCTGACCAAAGGCAACAGAGGTTTAAGTATATTCTTTGAAGTTACAAAGTGTGAGGGTAAATTTATGTGTCAACTTGGCTGGGCTAAGGGGTACCCATGTAGCTGGAGAAAACATTATTTTTGGGTGTGTGTTCCAGGGTGTTTCTTTAAGAGATTAGCATTTCAAATGATAGACTGAATAAAGAAGATTGCCCTCACTATGCAGATGGGCATCAACCAATCAGCTGAAGGCTGGAATAGAACAAAAAGGCAGAGGAAGGGCCAATTTGCCCTGTGCTTGATCTGAGACATCCATCTTCTGCTGCCCTTGGACACTGGCACTCCTGGTTCTCAGGCCTTCAAACTCAGAATGAATTAGACCACCAACTTCACTGGTTCTCCAGCCTGCAGATGGGAAATTGTGACTCTCAGCCTCCATAATCATATAAGCCAATCTCTATGATAAATCTCTTCGAAAATATATCCTATTGGTAAAAAATATATATCGACTATTGGTTCTGTTTCTCTAGAGATCCCTGACTAATACACAAGGTGATGACCAAAGGAAGTACAAATATTGCCACTAATATAAAAAATAAAGAGGAGGGTGGGGGAGGGGAGTGGTAATAGAAGGGAGTTACATTTTCATCTCTCATAACAGTTAAGTCAATAGATAACTTCTCAGTGTAACAAGTAAATGAGAGTGTTGGTATATTATTTAGAGATTGTAATTTAAACTCAATACATCCTAAATAAACAAACTACTTCCTTACCCAGAAGGTGAACACCATTAAAATGCTCAAACTATACTCACACTCACGCTGCTGCTCTTCTGTGGGCATTGACTTTCGTTCAGCACTAGCTCATTTTTTAACCAGGGGCATGTATTAGTTTGATGTGCCCACTGAGCTGCTCACCCAGTGCTGATTTCTGTTCATTTGCACAACAGAGATAACCTATCCTGAGGGCAACGAGTGACCATGCTTGTCTACTGCCCCAGGGTCTCTCTGACCCCTCATCACTTTATGGCCCTAGAGCGAGTCTTTTACAAGATGAGTAAATTTGAACACCCAGGAACAACCATGTCTGACATTTCTTCTAAGAAGGAAGGCTGACATTTCCCCCTGCCTCAGTTGAGTTGTGAGCTGTCTAGTTTGGATGTATGCGAGAACTTCATGGAATAAGGTGAGTGGGCCAGGAGGCACTGCTGGCAAAGATGCTAACATGAACATGAGCTGGGAATCAGAAGCCATTCTGAATTACAACCCCCCGGGGACCTATGGAAACCTATGGAGTGCCCAAATAACAACCCCCTCACATTTCAGCAACCATGCCAGGCTCGTCCCAGTACTGCATGGCTGATTCCCTGCAAAGCCCTGGAGGCTTCGCTCTCCAACCCCATCACCCCATCCCCCACCAACCAGAAACCCTTCCCCAAACACTGTTTTCATCACTCCCTCCTCTGGTTAAGAACATGTGGTGGTTCTGCTGGCTTAAATACACCTTCTCTACCACGTACTTTGAGAAAACCCTCATGGGTCTTTCTTTCACCTGCCCAATCTTTGCCTAAAACAGCCCTATAATTGCACACAGTTACAGCTTACAAGCCTCTCTATATCTATTATGACATGTGTGCTTCCCAACAACCCTGAAGGGTAAATGTGAATGCCTTCCTTTTTCACCACTTAAACCCAGTGACTGCTGTATGCCAGGAATTCAATTCGTATTTGTTTGACTTTCTTGACTATAAAGCACAACAATGTACTCCAAGGCTTTCTACAAAGACAGCCTCAGGTTGCTGCTCTTTCGGGAACGGTATCTAAAGTGAACAAACAATAAACAAACAATATCTAAAATAAATAAAAGACAATCAGAACGTGGCAGAAATAGGACACACACAGGTCAAGATAAAGAAAAAAGGAAATGAGGCAGGAAGGCAGAATTAAGACTATCTGGTCTTTACTCCCTACCTTCTTTCTTATATATATATACACATTTTAAACCTCTTTTGTAAAGTTCTATTTCTTTTATTAGGAAACTATTTGTTACATTTCTATGTATATGGACAAAAAGCCACATGTAAATAAAAATAGCAAATTATCTCCATGCCATAATCTGCAAGAAAAGTATAAACCCTTCTTGTTCTTCTAGGTTTGTCCAAAGGAGGCTTAGTGCTCTCACTCATTCAACAGCAAAAAAATCAAGGAGCATCTCCTCTGGGCAGAACAGAGCGAGGGGGAAGCCAGATACATCCACATAGTACTAGCTGGATAAGACTCAGGAGCCAGGAGAGCAGAAACACCCAGGATCTACTCCACCCACTCTGGGCCTTGCTGGTCCCTTCAGAATGTGCTGAGTTTGTGGTCCAAGGCATACGTTTCTGCTGCTGAACATCTCCATGCAGGAGTTAAACTCAACACCTCCAAAACAAACTCATTCTTTCTCCATTTCACGCACTTCTCCCCAAGTGTGTGCGTGCGTGCGCACATGCTCACATACACACTCGCACCTGCACTCCTGTGATACGGCTCTTGTGATGTGGATCTCAGCGCTACCCTTTGAGTCACGCAGGCTCAAAGCCAAGAATTCCCTATATCACACTCTTGATATTCTACCATTGGTCAATTTTGACTATTACCAGCTTTATTTGCAGGACATATTTCTAATTCTTGCTGTCCCTTCTAGGCCCACCACCACATTTTGTGTTCCCTCTTACTTCTTACCCTCACCATGTAAACCACAGCTCCATTCTTAGCAATGCAAGGAGGTCAGCCTTCAGGTGTGCAGGTGGAGGTGGGAAGTGTGAGATTTACAAATTTAACTGGTCTCCTGAAGGAACTCTTTCTTTTGAAATCTCCACTCTCTAGTTAAACTTTGATGTGGTTTCTCCACAGTTTTCTTGACATCTAGATGAGGCATCCACAAAATGTGGACAAAACTCACTAGGCCTGGTGTTCTAGGTTGTCCAGAATCTGACCATATTCCGTGTTTCCACCTCCCACCTCCCACCTCCCACGTTTTATATACTGTCTATACCCGCCTGGTCCCTCATTCCCAGTATTGGTCATGCACTTGGTATCTCAATGTCATTACCCATGCATTCTCTCTGCAGGATCTGCTCTTCTCCTCCAACTCTGCCAACTAAAGTCACATTCATCTTCTGAGGCCTAGCTATGAAGCCTCTCACAGAGAAGCCTATATTAATTCAAGAGTCAGAATTTCAACTCTTACCCACTTATTGTACAATAGCCACACATTTTGGAAGTTTAACCTAGATAAGCAGGCATCAGCTGGGGGTTCCTGAGTCCTTGAGATCCAGAGGAGGCTGGCTCAGAGCCCTTCTTGACGCCCAAAGCCTCTCAAAGATTTCTGCATCTCAGGGGAAGTTATGTCTTATGGGACATATGCTTCCATGTTCCTTCTTTCACACATCCTGTCTCTGCTCTCCTCCTTATGGTCTCAGAAACACAAGCCACAGCCTTCTGGGAGCCTTTCCCTTCTTCCTCCACGCCCCTCAGGGAAACCCCTAACCACCCACACAAGTCATTCATGAGCACAGGAGACTTTATTGAAATGTGGGTGGAGAACAGGAGGGCTTTCCATTCCAAGAACCAACACCCCCACGTTGAGCACTGGGCATCCCTGGCCCTCCAACGACCTTTGCTCATCACACCACAGGAGGATTCCGTCTGGCCCAGCATCCCCTTAGTCACCTTCCTCAAACCAGCCTTCTGGACCCTTCCCCCCATCTCCCTTCTGAACTGTCTTTTCCCTCTGCCCAGCTAGTTATACATGAAGCAAATCCTTCTCTTTGCTTTGTGTGGCGCAGTGTAGACACTCTTATTTTTTGCCTCATTCCTGCTTTCAAGTTCCACTCTCCCTGTCAACCCTTCCACAGTTTGTCAGGATATGTTCCCCAGACAGGTCCTCTTTGGGAAGAATTCTGGCACCAGTTGCTGAGATTTTATGTTTCACATCTTGACGTACATCTGTCTTCCCCAAGTAAGTTCCTTGAGGCAGATATGAGGTCTCCATCAACTCTTCGAGTGCTCAGTGCAACGTCTTCTATATAATAAACACTACGAATATTCACTAAAGTAAAATTAGTTCTTTAATGTGAAAATTAGGTGTCAGTTTCCTTTTTACAGAAGTAGTTTTTTCATGAGAATCACAGAAGGGGCCGCCACTTGAGCACAGGAAATGTGATTCACCCAACATATTCTTATTAATGACACTCCTTGTGTTTTTTTTAATAAAATGGGGCCACCTCAAACCGTCCCTTAAAAATATAGTAGCACCTGTTTAACAGAACGCCAGGAATTCTAGAGGACAGCAGAAATAAATTGCAGGTCATGACAGCTGCATTGAATTGAAATGAGATGTAGGCTTTCATTTTGCTTAATAACTGTAAAAAGTCTTCATGACAATTATGACAGGGAAAAGACTTTTGCATAAACTGAACAGACTTAGCATCTGAGGGAATGAATTGTAACAGAATAAAGGGGGAGGGCTATTTTTAGTTCACTTCTCTCAACTGTATTTTTGTCTTACACCTCCTAAAATTAGGCCTCCTCATGGAGGCCATATGTAATCAGAGTGATGTAGGCTGTTGCAACAATTGCTTCTGCAAACTGAGACAGATTTCCAACCACTGTCCTTCCTCTGCACCTTTTAGGATGGATCTTGGCCTCCCTGGCATCTTGGAGAAGTCAACCCTGCACCCTAAGGAAGGGACTACACCCCGGCTTGAGGAAAAGCCATTTAAAGACCACCAACCTACTGGCTCCCAGGTCAAGGACTGTGTAGATGACAAAGCATCTGGAAGTCACAGGACTGCTTAAGGAATAGAATATCAATATAGCCAACAAACCTCAACTGCTTTTGATGAGCCCGCTACTACTCTGATCTCTAGTATGTTTAATTCTATTTTAAGGACCAATAATTCTTGTACAGGCAGAAAGTATGGAAGATCCTATAAAATATTAATACATGAACATTTTTAAAAAATCACATTTAAAAAATGCTACTAATCTTTGGTTATTCTGTTCATTTTAAGTAGCCATGCCTTCCAAAGGGTAGCTTGAAAGATGATGAATCTCTTAACAAAACCCAGAATGTAAGTCTTGATGAAAATCTGTTGTTGATATGGGGGAGGCTGTGCGTGTGGAGGGGCAGGAGGTAGAAGGGAATTCTCTGTACTTTCCACTCAGTTTCGCTCTGAACCTACAGCTGCTTTAAAAAATAAAGTCAGTTAAAAATAAGCCTCATACACAGATTCACTTCAGATTCCAGTGTTTAAATGGAATGATTTTAAAGAAAATGATAATATTAAAGCACTCTAGTCATCAAAGCATGGGGTAAGGGTGAGGTCAAGGAGTAGTGAAGCCCCAAATACGATCAATGGCCAACAGCTGGTCCCCAAAAGTTGGAGGTCCAGAAAGAGTGTTTTAGGACTGCCTTGATGGATGCCTGCACAGAGTTTTTTGAATTTTTTTGTTAACAAGTGAATTAGAGAACTGTTCAACAGGAAAAGAAAAACAAACCACCCATAGACACCAACTATCGTGAAAAGGTTTAGGAAAAGTTTGTGGAGGCAAAATTTTAAACAACGGCTGTGTCAACTTTTTTGTGGAATGAGATGGAACATAGTGAAATTAAAATGAAGAACAATAAACTCATTTACTTCTGTTTTTCTCAAATTGGAAAAAAAATGGTGCCATCATTCTTGAGAAACACCTTGATTGAGCTTCCAAAGTGCTGGATTATGAGGGAGCAAAGTTTAATTGCACTATGTTACAGAGCCAGGACAAAAGCGAAGTGAGGGAGGTGTCTAGGGTGCAAAGGGAGAAGAGGTGGAAGTTTCCAGAGTGAGTGCTCTGCTCTGTCTTCCTGCTTCTGCTCTGTCTTCCACCTGGTGAGCAAGGCAGCCATGTTAGCCCAAACCCTTACTGATGAAGGTCTGTCATCACTCAGTTCTGGCTCAACCTACATTCCTTATTCTTTGCTGCAATGAATACATTATTCCTTTGTATTCCTAACTTTGCCTGTGTCTTACCTAAGGGCAAAGACCAATGGGCTTCACTGATTTACAAATCCCACAGCCTAGCATAATGATTTGAAAAAAAAAAAAAAAAAAAGCCATTAGAGTCAATATGCCTATTGATTGGCCTATTGACTGGGAGGTTTTAAGATTTACTAATGAAATGGGGTGCCTGGGTGGCTCAGTTGTTAAGCGTCTGCCTCAGCTCAGGTCATGATCCCAGACTCCTGGGATAGAGCCCTGCATTGGGCTCCCTGCTCAGTGGGGAGCCTGTTTCTCCCTCTCCCACTCCCCCTGCTTGTGTTCCTTCTCTTGCTGTGTCTCTGTCAAATAAATAAATAAAATCTAAAAAAAAAAATTCTTCAAACATCTTATGTTGACCATGAGGTTCCTACATGACCTGTATCCTGAGCTACCACCATTCTGTACAAGGGTATGATCCCATTTTCATATTAAAAGTCAGTGATCCAGCAAGACAAAATAAATATGAATGCGTAAGAACAACAAAAAGCAAATTAGAATATCTAGGCTGATCATGACCTTATTTTACAGTTTTGAGAAGTATTCTACTTCTCAAAATGTTAAAGTAGGAAGGAAACAAAAGTTACTTATTAAGTGTGACCAACATTTAGGGAGAGGAAAATTACATAGTTTTTAAGGTTAGATAAGGGAGATAACGGGGAAAAAGGTGGGAAGAAGAATATGTGTAACCATTCTTGCACATATGAATGAAGGCGGAGATTATGTGTGGTGGATTTACAGGGGAAAAAGACATAAGGAAGGCCTGCGAGGGAGGTATCTCTATCTAGCTAAATCTGTGTACATACATAACTGTATATATGAGAAACACACAAAAGAACACAGATTCAGAGACAAAGACAGAGTTGCCAGTTAAAATACAGGGTGCCCAGTTAAATGTGAATTTCAGATAAACAACAGAAAATATAAGTGTAAGTATGTCCATATTTGCTTCCTACTTATACTAAAACAATGATTTTAGTTGTAGAATAGCTATCTAATTGAAATTCAAGTTTATCTGGGTGTCTTGTACTTCTCTTTGCTCACTCTGGCAATAGTCATAAAGTAAAGGGAAGATAGAGTGAGAAAAAGTGAAGGAGAAAGAAAAAGGGAAAGTAAGATGATTGCTTAAAAATATTAACTTTCACTTCTTGTGGTTTCTCTGGTACCACTAAACACCTGAAACCATTTTGCACTTTTGCAAAGCCAGGTCTACACGAGGACCTCCCAAGGCTTATCCTGGGGTCTAGTCGTGCACCTAACCAAGCACCCCCCCCACACACACCAATTGCAGCAAGAATTGGCTGGGACCAAGGAGGTCTGGGAGGGAGCCAGCAGCTGCTGTGCAGCGAGCAGGCAGAGAGATCTGCTCCATGATGGCTGGAAGACCGTCCCATAATGGAAGCTAAAATGATCTAAGATTGCACGGAATCTACACAACTCTCGATCTGAGCTTCCAGAAATAGAAGCTATCTATCGGTCCGTGGATTCTGAAATGCACGACTCCTGCTGCAACCTCAGCAGTTTAGGTCATTCGTAGCGAAGGCTATGGAGGCTTTTAAACAAGGTCTTGGGGGTAGAAGGCCCCTTCTACTCAGAGATTCTGCGTGCTTCTAAAGAGTAGATGGAATAAGACAAAACACAGCAAGCAAGAACAAACCAAACCGCCCACCCACCCCCGCAAAAAAGCACAAAAATTTGGGGGCAAGGAGGCACACATGCAGCAGGGGATGAAGGAAACAAGCGGCGGATTCAGACTGGGCTGGCTGACTCTGGAACCCGATTTACCCCAGGTGACCCATCCTGGAGGGGTGGTGCAGTGGCTGCGTGGGGGTGTTGCTGAGCTGGTGGAGCCCTTGAGCGGTCTCTGCAGGGCCTAGGAATGAAGGCACAGTGTCTTCGCTTGCTAGGGCTGCCACCAGAGTCCTGCAGCCTAGCAATTTATTGAACAACAGAAATGTATTTCCTCACAGCTCTGAGGCTAGTAGTCTGAGATCAAGGTGCGGGTCAGGGCTGGTTTCCTTGGAGACCCCTCTCCTCCCTGTGTCCTGATCGCCTTTTTTTTTTTTTTTTTTTTTTTTTAGATTTTATTTATTTGACACAGAGAGAGAGATCACAAGTAGGGAGAGAGGCAGGCAGAGAGAGAGAGGAGGAAGCAGGCTCCCTGCCCAGCAGGGAGTCCGATTCAGGCCTTGATCCCAGGACCCTGAGATCATGACCTGAGCCGAAGGCAGAGGTTTTAACCCACTGAGCCACCCACGCGCCCCTGATCGCCTCTTCTTATAAAGACACCAGTTCCATTGGCTTAGGGCCCGCCCTGATGACCTCATTTAACCTTCGTTTTCCATTTAAAGACCCTAGGAGTCACATTCTGAGGAACTGGCTGTTAGGGCTTCAGCATATGAATTGGAGGGGGCTATAATTCAGCCCCTAACTGTGGCTGAATGTGCCAAACCTGTGACTTGGTGTCTAGGCTGTGTGGCTCTAACCCACCTCCCACTTCTGGGCACCGCCAACCTCGGCTTAGGTCAGTTCTGCCTCAGGGTCCTCCACACGCCATAGTAGGTCCGAGTTCCTCATACCTAAAACAGGACACCCCCCCCCCCGCCCGCTCCACCCATCCGTTTGACCCTGACCCATTTTAACAGTGTGTCATGGTCAAAGAGATGTTGAAGTTAGTCCACCTGTTGCCACACAGTATTATCCATAACAACACAATAATACCAGTAACTACTGGCAGACGTTAACACGGCACGTTGGAATGCCCCACTCCATCTCCTAGCTTCCAATTTCATCTCACTGAGGATTAAAGAACTGAATCACAGCTGAAAATTCTTTTGAGGGCCTCAGAATAGTGTTCTATAAATATAGAGAAAATTCTGGGAGCAGTACATCTCTGGTTCAACCTTTTAAATTCTTTTTAAGCTGACGTCACCACCAGCAGGTGGCTTGCCTGGGTAACACGAGCTTCGGTGTCACCAGTGAACCCCTGGGAGGGTGCGCTCTCATTCACCGAACACCCATTTCCGGAGCAGCTCCCAAGGCCAGCACGACCTCCCTCCTTACGGAGTTTCTCAACTCGGGGTGAAGACAGGCGATAAACAAATTGTCTCAAGGGCCATGGTGTTTAAACTTGGCAAGATGCTTCCCAGACATGAGCGCAGGACGAAATGTGAGCTTTTGTTGTATGATGAGTTCATGTGAAGCCGGGCAAATGCTAGTGACAGGAATAACAGCGTCCACATGCACAATAACAAGACCAACTAACACTCTTACGGTTGTTCTTCCCTGCTAAGCACTTTACGCGTATTCATTCATTGAGTCCTTGCACCAGCCATTCAGAAGCAGATGGTATTTTAATAGAGAACAAAACGAAGGCACAGAAAGTTTAAGTAAATTGCCCAAGGCCACTCTATTTCCAGGACAGGAACATAGGAGGGCTGGCTCGGAAATCTTCACCACTATGCTGTGTTACCTCTAAAGAAGTGGCTACGGGGAAGCCTGGGTGGCTCAGTTGGTTGAGCAGCTGCCTTCAGCTCAGGTCATGATCCCAGGGTCCTGGGATCAAGTCCCGCATTGGGCTCCTTGCTTAGCGGGAAGCCTCCTTCTCCCTCTCCCTCTGCCTGCCACTCTGCCTGCTTGTGCTCTCTCTCTCTCTGACAAATAAATAAATAAAACCTAAAAAAAAAAAAAAGTGGCTACACTAGTCAGGCAAAGGTCCCGGTGGAAACGGAAACGTGAGAAGCACATCAGAGAAGGCATTCTGCCAGTGCTGCTCTTGGGCCTCCTAATCCTGGCTGCCTTGGGCTTTGAGGGGATGTCCCAGCCCACCTCTGTCATCACCGCAGCCCTGGAGGCCATGCGGTGTGAGGGACAGCATGTGGATGAAGGAGTGCAGAGACTCCATGAGCTGTGTTGCTCTGAGCAAGTACTTAACCTCTCTGGGCCTCAGTTCTTCCTCCATGAATTGGCGAGAACTGCGGCAGAGGCTGCTGGGTCCCCACACCTACCTTCTTGGCTTGACCGAGCCCATCGGCGGACACCAATACGGCCCCCCACATGCTAACTGCTGGTTGGTCTCTGCTAGAGGACTTCCCTGGACAGGCGGGCACTCCGCTGCTGGACTGCCCAAAGTGAAGAGAGTGACAAGGGTGGGAAGAAAAAGCCCCCAGCCCCTCGCCCCTCAATAGCACAATCCAGGCAGATTCTAAGTCTCTGGGGGGTCTCCTGCAGCATGAAGCCTCACGTTTCCACACACCCTTCCCTTGCTTTCCTCTCTCTACTTTGCTTCCTCACTCTCTTGCCAGGGCTTCCAGGAATCACCTCCCAAATAAACTACCTGCACCCAGACCCGTGTCTCCAAGTCTGCTTCTAGGGAAACCCAAATGAGACAATGCTGATGAGGAAAGATCCAATGAGGCTCTATGAGAAGTTGTTAAATGGTCAAGCTGTTTATAGCAGGATTACTATTTTGAATAATAATCCGAAGGCATGATTATAATCGCCATGTAAGTTTCCATGCCCGAGGATTACGGATGCGCCCCCTTTCTTCCAAGCTTGTCCTCAAAACCTGTAAGTCGGCATTCATGATGGGTCTGTGGCAGAAACTCCAACTACATTTGGCAGCAAACAGAACCAGAGGTTTGGCGGAATGCATAGATTTCCTGTAAAGATGGGTAAAGGGGCCCGCTGCCAGGGAGTGGACAACATACAAGAAGTGACAGCAGGTCACAAGGGCCCTGAGGGTGCGTGCTCTGGACATCAAAGCAGAGAATAAGGAACTGGGTGCTTGGGTGATTCTTGCTGGTCTTGGTGTTCCTGGGATATGGGCCTTAAAGGAACACATTCCAGTATAGTGTATCCTAATATCATTTCTGTTCATTTCACCTAAAAGCTAAAGGAAGGGAGGTTGTGTTTTTGTGTGAGCTTAGAGTTTTCACAGGAAATCTCTTTGGTTCCTCATATCCTCCCCAGGGCACTGGTCCCGTTTATCTCCCCTTGTCCAGCCTCTCCCAGTACTGCACTGGAGAATCCAGCCTTTGAAGAACATGTTCAGAGGTTTAGAAGAGCCTTTCTCTTTAGGCATTACCCAGCAACAATGAAAACGAAATGAAACAAATCCTTGATGAAGCCAAATGAAATAAAAGCAACAGCGAATGACCCCACCTCTCTCCGTGTAAGGACTGTCCCCATTGTGCAGCCTGAGAGGTGAAGGGCTGGGAAGCCCCAGATGACCCCCAGATGAACAAAGAGCGCAGAGGTAAGGCAGATGTGCTGGGCTCCTGCAGCCGCTGCTCAGGGCCAGCCCAACCAGCGCCCACACGTGGCTGGTCTCACCAACACCCTTCTCTGTGCCAAAGAGCAACAGGAAGGAACACCATTGAATTTCGTCAAGTTCACCCAGCCTTCCATGTCAGTCACTTGACTACTACTCTAATCCAAGCCAAACAGGCCAAGTCCGGCCCTGTTACGAATGGAAAATTTATGTGCCTCGAACACAAAATCCTAGTAGTCATGTTAACATAAAAATCAACGGGGGGGGGTGCTTTTGCAGGGCCCTTGCGAGGAGAAGCAGCCACAGTTTTCCCAGGTGAGGGTCACCTGGAATCATTGATGATTCAAGGAAGTATCTGGTCGGAAACAGGGAAGAGGAGGTTGGGCTCAAGCGATATCGCCAAGAAGGGAAAGAGGAACTGATGTGTGAGTTTGCATGTTGCTAAGAAATTACTGGAATGGAAATGGGAAAACCAGTGTGCCAAGAGGAACATTCTGGACGCCAGGAAATGACCTTCACATCTTGCTCCGTGGGGCCCCAGGGGACAGGAAAATCACCGATCTCTGTGTCCCGACCCCACTCTCAGGATCCTCCTGAGGGCAGCCTTTCCTGGCACAGACACAGAGGCTCCTGGACCAAATACCCCGAAGGTGGGACTGACAACAAAGTAGCTGAACGGACGCGGAAGGGCTTGTGTCATCATGGAGAGACCAGCGTGAAAGCCAGTGAGACCGTGCTCTAACGCAGACCGTAGAGGAGTGGGGTGGAGGGGCTACCGCTCACAGAACGGCACACCTGCCTGTGTCAGGCACTGGGCTGAGGTTTTCAAGGCATCATTCCCATTAATCCTTTTACCACCCCATAGAGCAGTAGTCTCTCCATTTTGTGGGTGAGGAAACTGAGGTCTAAAAGGATTTGCTCAGGTTCCATTAGCCACTAAGCTTGGGGTCAGGTCCATCTGACAGGGAAGACTGCTGCCTTCCCCTCCCTGCTCAGGTGTCTTCCCACTCACGGGGATGGTACCTGTGTGTCCAGGGGGCACAGGACTCTCTGCCCCCCCCCGGGGGAATCACTGCTACCAAGGGTGGTGAATCTCCACGTTCCGCCCTCCTAACCCTAGCTTTCCACAGTTATTCTCAGCAGGGGAAAGAAGGGAGCGTGCTCCCCTAGGTAAGTCCAAATCTGGCCTTTGAGGAGATGAGCAAAGACATGCACATTTCAGTGGGTCTTCTCCCCTTAGCAACTGGCTTGTTTTTGTTTTTGTTTTAAATCCTTTCTGTGCATATAAGTGCTCGTGGTGTACATTTTTAGCAATAGTTATGAACCAATGGAAAAAAAAAAGAGCTCACCTACCAGTCCGCACTTGTTTGCGCGAGGGGCCCTTGAGCTGAAGGAATGGGTTTTACTGGGCCACTCTTGTTGTGTGTGCCAAGCCTCGAGGGGCAGCTGCACTCCATCCTGTCACAGATTTGACCCCCAGCATGACTGTACTTTTTCTTCTCCCAGTCAAACCAACGGTAGTTTCTAAAAAATGTGCAATGTCCAAAGGGCAAAAGTCTGTATTTCACAGTCGTGAGGTTTAAAGAAGTCCCTGGATGCCTGTGAGCTGACTTCTTGAGAAGCGCTGTTCAGCTGCTCATGGACCCACACGGTTTTTGGGGTTTGATTTTAAAGCTCTCACACATTTTCCAAGCTATCTCCACACCCAAAGTTTTTGCCTCAGAGTTGGTTTTAAAGTTTCCAAGTTCCTCTCCCCTCCCCTCCCTCCAGAATCCGTCAGCAAGGCTGAAGGTGAAAATTCTTATCTGGGTGGGGCGACCTTGGTGCCAAGAAGGGTTGCAGGCTGGGAAAGTCCTGCCTTAGCAATTCCCACAACGTGCCTTGTGCTTTGTGTGAGGAGAAAGCACCAGCTAGCGCTAGGTGTCCTTGTACTAGGGCACGGGACAGTAAAGGCAACAGTGTCACAAACCAATGTTTGCAATCTGGCGCTCCCACCAGGGCTCTGGTTGATTTAAATAAAAAGTAGCAAGGGAGATTGGGATGTCCAGCTCACTGCTTCTCTGACACTCCCCTTCATAGTCATTCCTATCAGCGCTCAGGCTGAGGAGGGAAAAACCAAAACATTCCATAACTCAGTATGATTAGAGATAGTACATCTGCTGCAGGGAAGTGGCGATAAAAACCTTAACATTAATCCCTGGAAAAACAGGAGCCAGATTACATGGCGGGGGAGGAGGTCAACACAGAATTTTAAACAGACATTCTGTGCCTACGTGGTTTTTATTTTCTTCATTAAAAAGCATATAATAGGGGCGCCTGGGTGGCTCAGTCAGTTAAGCATCTGCCTTCGGCTCAGGTCATGATCCCAGGGTCCTGGGATCGAGTCCCTGTTCAGTGGGAACACTGCTTCTCCCTCTGCCTACCTCTCCCCCTGCTTGTGCTTTCTCTGTCTCTGACAAATAAATAAATAGAGTCTTTAAAAAGAAAATAAAATAAAAAAATAAAAAGCATATAATAGTTGGCCTCAATTATCCACCTGAATTAGTGAAAGCATGCTACATAATGCCCTCCCTGGTGGTGCTAAACCAGCTCTATTTTGCATATTTTGAAGTTGTCGATGTTAACATTTTTTTTTATCATGGAAAATTAACACATACAAATGTCAAGTAGTATAATGAGCCCCATATATAGTGATTATCTACCTTGCAGCCAATTATCTTCAACAATTACCCACTTGCAGCCAATCTTGTTCTACCTTTACCCGGACCTGCTTTTCCCCTCCAAGTCCCTGTTTATGAAAAACATATATCCTGGGTGATGGCAACATGGCGGACATGGAAAATGTAGCAGTGAACCTGGAGGCCTTTTCTCAGGCCATCCGTGCCATCCAGGCGCTGCGCTCCAGCGTGAGCAGGGTGTTCGTCTGCCTGAAGAATGGCATGTGGAACAAGGAGATGCTGGAGGGCCAGAAGAAGGCCTTCACTGCACACTTCCAGGGCAACATGCATTCGGTCAACCAGGACCTCAATGAGCTGGAATGTCCGAGGAATTGGGTGGGTAAGCCATCTGAGAACCCTCCTCTCCATAACAGTGGGCTGTGAATCCTGGATCCTGGGTAGGACAAAACTCCTCTCTCTAGTCCACTCCTTCAAGCATATCAATGGTCAAACAAGTTGCACTACATGCAGGTCTGGTGTCTGGCCTTTTGAATCAATAGTCCTTGAAATGCTCTGCTAACCAGATGGGGGTATCTGCTAAACGGAGACTGAAGGCTCAGCCCACAGCTCTTGTCTTACCACCTCAATTTGTTGATGATGTGATCAGCCGCATTGACAGGATGTCTCCTGAAATCTCCATCCACTTATCCAGGCCCGATGGCACATCAGCAATGCTTCCGGTATTTGAAATTTTTCATAATGAAGTGTTGAATAAATACCTCAGCTGAAGACAGGCTGCACGCCCCGGGAAAAAACACCCCAAAGCAGAAGAAAACTGTCTAATGTGGCACACCACATTGGTTTTAATATCCTCAAGTATTTAGGGAAAAATACTTTTTAAAAAGTCCTTGAATCAGAAATTAAGAACAGAAATGAAATGACAAGGATTTAGTATCCTCTGGAAAACTTGCAAGAAAATCATAAAACTGTCTCAGAAATTAAGATTAAATTTCAAGATGTTTGAGGAAAAGATATTCACACAAAGTTTAGTAGAGAACATTGGGGAAAGGTGGGGAAACAACCAGGAGAATCACAGACGCTAAGACAAAGCAGCAGAACGGGTCAGAGGGGAAGTGGTTGAAGAGAGATGCAGACAAAGAAGAAACAACATGTATATAATCAGAGTCTGTGGAGAAGAAAAATGAAAGAATGGAACAAATGGTCTCAATACGTAAGACTGTAAGAAAATCTAAATTAAAGAAGGGCTGAATCTGCACATCGAAAGGCCTTGCCAGATGCTTGGGAAAACTGACCAGCAATAGTCAAGTCTAAGATACATTCTAGTAATGCTAGCAGACTTCAAAGACAGAGAAAAAAAAAATCTCAAAGCTTCTAAGAAAAAAAAAATCCAATAACTTACAAGGCAAAAGAAATAGAAATAGACTGGCATCAGATGTCTCAAAAACAATTAATAAAGGAAAGCAGTGATGGAGAGGCATTTCGAAGAAAGTGTGAATTAAGGATATATGTGTCTTTCAAGCAGCAAGGCCCAGAAAAACCATTTTAAACATACAAGAATTCTCAGCCTGTCAGCCCATCTTATGGAATCTGCCAGAGGGTGAACTCCATCCACCCAAGAACCGAGTGCAGAGCCTGAGCCTAAGGACTGGCAGTGAGCATGCAATGTGTTCAACTGTTGATGCAAGACTGTATGTATGTGTGTGATAGATGAGCATGGAAGGACACCATTAAAAACTGATAAACAAGATGCTATCTAAGAAAAATGGGAGCCTATGGGCATTACCATGTATAGGTACAAAGGTGAGCATGAGAAGAGAAATGTAAGCCTTCCTGAATACAGTCCATCAATCAATAGCTGAGTGAGCAAGCAGAGACAACATCACTCAGAGAAGGAAGACTTGGAAAGGTAGTGTACATGATAACTATATAACTATGTGACTAAGTTGAGACCATATGTATCAGTAAATGTGAATGCAGTGAATGCAATCATTAGAAGATTTTTTCTCAGTTGATATTAAAATTCACATGGAAGAGAAACATGGAAGAGAGGATAGGAAGACACCAAAAAAGAATGTCTCTTGGGCATTGAAACATACTCTAAAACTTCTCTAATTAAAACTGTGTGGTATTGGGTTATCTGTAGACAAACAGGCTAGTCGAATAAAAGAGCCAAGAGGTAGACTCAAGGACTTTAGTGTAAGATAAGGGTAGCATCTTAAATCGATAGGGCCTCAGTCATAGAAAGAAAAAACCTTTATGTAGCCAAAAACCTTGTAGTAAAGTCAAGGCAACCAGCAGTCTGGGAGGAAATATTTGCAACATATATCACAGACACAGAGCTAGCATCCCCAAGATCATTTTTTAAATCTTAAAGATAAAGGGGAAAAGACTTTAAATGGGGTAGAAAATGGGGGCGGGGGGAGACAGACAATTCAGGTCCCTCCAAAAAGATGTAAAAATGGCACTTACAAAGAAAGAGATGTTCAACCTTACCCATCAGTAGAACAGTGCAAATTAAAACCACACTGAGGTACCATTCTCACTACCAGATTGGCAAAAATTAAAAAAGTATCACAATACATTCTGTCAGTGAGCCCGTAGCAAACACACACCACCTACTTGCTGGTGGGAACGCAGATCGGTGCCCCACTGTGGAGGGACTTTGGCAATGGCTAACACAACTGTGTGTGCTTTGTACTTTTCCACCAAGCAGTGCGACTCCAGGAAGGTACGCCGCTCACATACCTCCTACAGTACGAACATGCACATCCACGGGTTTATGGATTGCAGCTTGTTTGTAATTGCAAAACCCTAGAAATGACCTCCATGCCTTAGCAGAGGAGAGGGGCTGCATAAATTATGACACAGCCACACCGTGGGTCCACATCATTCCCGTTTTCATCTTTAAAAAAGAACGTGAAAGACCTCTATGACTCCTACGATGTGATTTCCAGGATATATTGTTGAGAGAAAAAAAGCAAAGTGCCAGAGTGTTCTTTAATATGCTTCCTTCTTGGTAAGGAAGAGGATGTCAAATAACTGTCATCTGCTTGGCTCTAAGGGGAAACACGCAGGAAAGATAAACCTGCAGCAGAGAAATTGGGGAGAGGGAGGTGTGTGGGCAGAGAGTAGATCGGATGTGTGGGGAGGGGTGACATGGCTCTGAATGTACTTTTTGTACAGTTCTGACTTTCAGAACCATGTTACTGTTTCATATAATAAATACACATTTATGTAATCATGCATGATTCTAGGATAAAAATTTGTAAAAGAAAAAATATATCCCACATTGTATGATATCAGAGAGCTCTTAAAATGCAACAATAGTATTATTAAGTAAAATTAACTACTATTTCTTTATATCAACTAATATCTCCAGCAGTGTTCAAATTCTCCTGCTCAGTAAAGCTTTATTTTATCTTATTATTATTTTTTAAAGATTTATTTATTTTATTTTAGACAGAAAGAGGGAGAACGTACTCATGCACATGAGCAGGGGGAGGGGCAAAGGTAGCGGGAGAGCAGACTCCCCACTGAGCGTGGAGCCCAATGCAGGGCTTCATCCCAGGACCCTGAGATTATGACCTGAGCTAAAACCAAGAGTTGGACACTTAACCAACTGAGCCACCCAGCTGTCCTATCAGTAGAGTTTTAAATGAAAGTTTGGGCCAGGTAGAGATAGAGACCAAGCCATAACATTTGAATCACAGCCTCTTCCAGCTGCTACAAGCCCCCAAGAACCTCTTAACATCTTTCTTTGCTATAGATAGGGGCCCAGAGTCAGCCAGGTGATCTAGAATTCTTACATGAGCATCACTGTTAAATCTTCTAGGGAAATGTGTGCCTTCCTCCCAGCAGCCTCTTAGCCTGCTACTGCCCGGCTGCTTGTAAAGTGACAAACCAGACAGCAGCTGAGAACATAAAGCCTCCTCTGCACGTTTACAGTATCTGCACCTGGCTGACACTGCACCAGAGTGGGTCCTAAGGACACTCCCACATCTCCATTGACTCCTCGCCCACAGCCTCAGTCCTGATCCCAGGTATTTCCTGCTATACCCATGGACTCTGGCCACTCAACTCATCAGGAGGCACAAAAGAGGAAGGAAGGCCAACCATTCACCTCCTTGGAATTATGCTACAGAAGCAGATACTGGCACGGTGGGGGCTGGAACCCAGGAAAACCCAGAAGTGCTCAACTCTGCCCTCTATTTTTGGATGACTTTCAGACCACTGGCCTAACTCCCCACTTGAAATAACTCAGGCCTCCGACCTTGATCTTCACTTCTGGTGTTTGACCTCCCATCCCACACTGACCACAGGGGCCTTTGCCTTCAACTTACCAGTCCCCGATCTGGTTACTTGCCCAGTAAGTATCCCTGAAATAATAGCAGCTACCATTGACAAGCAGGCACAGAGTAAACAACAGCTTCTATCAATATCCTATTAGATCCTCACAATAACCCCATGATTTGTGCATTCAACGCATATTTGCCAAATGCCTACTCCGTGCCACGAACGGCTAAAGTGCTGAGGGGCACTATAAGCAAAACAGACAAAAATGGAGTTTCCACTCTTGGGGCAGTGTGCCCGAGGAAGTAGTGATCATTTTTCCCGTGTACAGAGAGAAACGTGAAGCCCTGAGTTACCAAGGAATTTGCTTGACATCATATAGCTAGTAAGTGGCACAGCAGGGATTCAGCTTCCAATCTGTATCATTCTAAGGCCCACATGTTTGTTTTGTTTTGTTTTTTTTAACATACCATGCTGTATCATCGAATGATCCCTGCGAACCTGACAGCTTGGCTCAATGAGTGCTGAACGGAGGATGAATAACACAAACATGTTTTTACACCTTTCTGTTTTAAATACCATGTGTGGTACAGGTGTCATCCTGCTTTCACCAGCTGGAAAATACATCCACACTCCTCTGTTGTGAACAGGCCTTATTAAAATGGAAATCTACTGCTACCATGTATGAAACGGGTACACCATGTTGCCTTCCTGGAGTTTTCAACGGTGTTTATGTCAAGAAAAGGGGCAAGGTCTATTCTCTTTGAAAACAATAACAAATTGGAATGGGTGAGGTTGTGCCAAAAGCCCTTTTAGGGCTTTTCAAAGAATGCCTGGGTGTTCACTTTTGCTATCTTTTGATGGAACTGCATTTGTTTTATAACGTATTCTTACTAAAATTTGAATGTGATGATGCTGTTCTGACACAATTATAGAACATGTTCTGGCTTTCAAGGCTTAAGCAGATGTAAGATGTAAAGTAGTGGCCGGTTAGCTCCCAGTGGGTTTACCTTACGAATGATATTTTTGCTAAACTCACTAGTTGGGGAAGTAATGCGAGGTACTAAGCTCCTGCTATGTGCTTAGTACTGACCCAGGCACAGACTCCCTGTTTCAAAGTCACTCATTCACTGCTCACTGGCCCCATGATCCTTTCAGTCACTGACTTTGTCCTGGGGAGATCTCAAAGCATTAGCAAGACACATCTGGTCCCTGATGTTCAGAGAAGCAAGCTTAGGAGAATGAAAGGTGACTAATTCAGAGCACCTGAGAGCTCTTGAAAGATGAGCCCTCGAGATTCCCAGATACAGGAAATCCATAATGAAGAAAGAACTCAAGGTGCAAAGTTCTGGGCTGGGAACAAGCAATTGTATTCTCAGTACTATCACGACTGAGCAGTGATCAATGACAAGTCCAGGCTTCTCTGGATTCAGGTCCAAAGCTCTTCAGAGGCAGAGACTGGGTAAGTCTGTGCAGTAAAAGGTCTGTAAATTTGCACGATGGCTTGGTCAAGGTGAAGGGCACGGTTTGCAGTCACTGAGCTCAGAGGCATTTACAGTTCCCATGGTGTGCACAGTGTTGCTCTCAACGGAGACCCCGAGCAGTTAGACGATGAGAGAGCATGTACAGAATGCAATTTTGTTTTATATAGTTGGGATCATACTATTTCTATGTAGCCTCTTTTTTCAAGGCATGCTACCTGCCTTTTCATTACATGTTCTAGGTAACATGACTTTTACTGGCTGCCAACACCCCGCTGGAGAGATGTGCTCACAGGTCCCATGAGCACCCCTGCCCTCTTGAGGCTTTCTCTACCGAGTCAGGGATGGATACCTAACCGCCAGCAATCACCTGACACTGGGAATTTTGGTCTTTTATGGCAAGAAAGGAAAGAGCAGTTTGGGGGAAAGGGTCCATGGCCTGGCCCCAAGGATCCCAGGCTCCAAATCACAGCGGCGCCCAAGTGCAACAATGTACATATGAAAAGAAGACCCTGGTGCAGGGACAATTGTCCGCTTGCAGTTTCCTAGGAATTCCTAGTAACACTGTAATCTTAAAAGATTTCAAAGGCAAAGAACCAGCAGACTTGGGTGTAAAATAAATCCCTGGTTAGTGACTGCTAAAGAGTATGACTGAGGCTTTTGAGGATCGCCCTTTGGCCTCATACCCCATGGCACCTTCCCTTCCTTATCCCTCGGCTCAGGCGCTGCACGAGTGGCTTATGCTCCTGGGCTCCTATGAAATTTGATAAAAGCCTTTAACAAGAGCTTGCAGGCTCTAGCCAAGTCCCAGGCATTATTAGAGCATAATCGCTGTCTCCAGCCCACCCCTGCAAGCCTTTTCCTTTTTGTTCCCACCACCCCCCCACTGCACAGCTGGGAAAAAAGAAACACATTTCAATACCATCCAGAATGGCCCTTTGCAAGGATGACTGGCAGGTCCTGCCACACCTCTCTCGCTTACGGACTCGTGAATCTGTTGCAAAGGCTGGCTCTCTTTTTCACTGAAGCAAGGTTACTGCTTGTGGGTGCACATGGGCAAGAGAGAGGGGATCAAGTTTTTAAAATTACTGGAAGACAATGGTGCAGTTTTGCAAACTGTTAAGCGGCGACCAAATGTCCATTTAATTCTCTCCTAATAGCTTCGCCTAATGCAAAAGGCTTCTCCTTCTCCCTGTGGTCACTGTCAATTCTGGGTAAGTGTTCCCAGTCCCTTATTAGCAACACTAATCGAAGCAACAGAGTGTCAGGAGAATCTGAGTGACAGTGTTTGAGATTTTTTTTTAAGCCTCTCATTATTCCAAATGTACCAGTGAACATGCAAATGATCTTTTCCAGAATATAGGGTAATATGCAATTCTACTAAGCCCCCTTCCACTTAGTGCCCCTCTACTCTGCATTTTTTTTAACCATAGCAAAAACAAAACTCTGAAAAAGGCTCTCATGGGACTTCAGATACCACTCCACTTTCCAAATTTTCTTTCTTAGACTGACATATTTTCTATACCACATGAGCTCCTGCATCCTAGAGACGGTGAGAAAACCTCCCAATGTAAGCCATAGCTGATATTTCCTGATGCTGGAGAGCCTACCTCGCCTATAAATCACGCAATCCTTAGACTACAAGGAGAAAAATTATCTCATGGAGTTTCCTGAATGCAAACAAAGATTCTGTAAATGGTAAGGATGGAACAAAAGAACAAGGGGCCACAATATGCTTCTCATTGTAACTTCCCCTCCCTCAGCATTTTATTAAACACAACCCCCTGGAACAGGCAGGCAGAAATATGTGGCATCATGGTATTTTCCTATTTAGAGTTTTGCTTTTTGTGGTAAATAAATGATTGTCCAACCAGTTTCTCCTTCGTTTTTAAATAATAAGATACGACTTCTCTTTGGGGCACTGTTTCCTCCTTAGGCTGTTTAAGCTTGAAGAGCAACATTACAAAATGATGCTGCAAAAATGTACAAATCTACTTCTTCAATAAACACCCCTGTTGTGGACATGACCCTACCATTAGGCTTTGCCTGGGCAACCCAACTCCAGTGAGTTTATCCACTGATCAGAGAGACATATGTATTGCCTTCCTCTTGGGTAGACTGTGTTAGGGGATTATGGCCAGAAAACAAAAATCACAGGTCCTCAAGGAGTTTATTTTCTCATCTTGGCCACTACCGAAGGGTCTAGGTAGATTTGAAAGCAAAAGTTCAGTAGAAGTCTGCTGCATTTCAAAAAATCAAATCCATTGTATTTTCTTTAGATTTTTAAAAACTTATATCCTGTGACCAAAGGAACAATAATAATTTCATTATAAGTGGATCAATGCACCATGCAGACAGTTTTGATATTGTTACTGGATTTTAGAGGGCTGAGACAAAGGAGTAGAGCTCAAAAGACAGGGGAATAAGGGGCAAGAAAAGGGGAACAAGATGGCGAAGGCTGTCTGACTTTTTTTTTTTAGAGAGGGAAAGAGAGAGGTTGGGGAGGGCCAGAGGGAGAGAGAGAATCCCAAGCAGACTCCACACCCAGCGCAGAGTCTGATGTGGGGCTTGATCTCATGACCCTGAGATCATGACCTGAGCTGGAATTAAGAGTTGTATGCTTAACTGACTTAGCCACCCAGGCGCCCCATGTCTGGCCTTTAATTAAAGCCTACTTCAAAATTTTAGCAAGCCCCATCTGCCCTTATCCCCAGTTTCACGCTCACATTCTTGGAGAAAGAAAAGTTGCACATCAGACAAGTGGAGATGATGGAAGGAACAGGAGGGGAAGAGGGGAGAGGTGGAAGGAAGAAACCAAGAAACTTTCACCCCTGGTCTGATCCCCAGATCTTCCAGGGCTAAGATAAGCCTGACAGGTTGTTTTTCATTACAAGGGATCACACATAACACACAAAGTGCCTCCTCCTTGCAAAGGTTCCATACAGGACCACCTGCCACACGGTTCCATGAGCATAGATGTGTAAAGTCCTGAACAAAGGTTAGGAAGAGGTTTAGCTCCATTTCTTAACCTTTTACACAAATATTCATTCATTCATACAGGTGTTCACTTACTCATTCAACAAGCGGAGTGCCTACGTATGAATGAGGCAGGCACACAGAGCTAAAAGACTACAAAACACACACTGTGGTCCTCAGTCAAATAGAAACAAAACTAAAAACTAATAACTGCCATAAAGGAGGGGTTTAAAAGTATGTTATAAATGCCAGTAGGGTTTGAGGAAAGGTTGCTCCAATGGAAGTGACATCTGAGCTGAGATGCCCAGGAAGTTTTCCAGACAAAAGGAAGAGTGATGCTGAGATCCCGAAGGAGAGACACGACTAGGGGAGCACGAGTGGTCTGAGGGGTGGCACGGGCGACAGTTAAGAGAGGGATGGGAAGTCCTGCAAAGGGATGTGGGGGAGGGGGAAGGTCTGAGGTGGGCCTATCAACATCTCTGGCTGCTGGTGACCAAAGGAAGGGGAATGGAGCCAGCTGGCTTGTGGGACAAGGGCTGGCAAAATTTTTCCGTTAAGGGCCAGGGAGTAAATATCTTAGGCACTGTGGGCCAAGAGGCAGAATCATCGATGTTATGTAAGTACAACAAAACCAAAAAAGACACCACAAAACTTTTATTGATGAAGTCCAAAATATAATAATAATAATAATAGAGTATAATTTTAAAAATACAGGGACTAGTGAGAAAATGCACTTACTTTGGGAGCGGATAACAAGTTATTTAATTGGTGTTCCACCACTGTAGCATTAAAGCAGCCACAAACAATATAAATGAAAGAGCATGGCTGTAGTCCAATAAAAGCTTACTTATGAGCTGAAATTCGAATTTCACATCTTTCATGTGTCATGAAGTATTTTTCTTTGGACTTTTCTCAACCATTTGAAAAAGTAAAAACCATTCTTAGCTTGCAGGCTGTACAAAATCTGGCGTGTGGGTCCCCTCTTGTTTGCCAGCTTCTATTGCAGAAGATCCCACACCTGGACATGTCTCACTGCTTGCTCAGAGTACACTCGTTTTGGGCAGGTGGTTTTTACAGGGCGATGCTATGTATTTCTTGTTGCATCCAAGGCTTGGCATATAAGGTCATTCCATTATAGGTGACACAGAGATCACCATTTTTAAAATTTTTTAAAAAGATTTTATTTATTGAGAGAGAGCGTGCACATAAGCAAGAGAGCACAAGTAGGGGTAGTAGCAGAGGGAGAGAGAGAAGCAGACTCCCCTCTGAGGAGAGAGCCTGATGCAGGGCTCGATCTCAGGACCTCAGGATCATGACCTAAGCCGAAGGCAGACACTTAACTGACAGAGCCACCCAGGTGCTCCTAAAATTACCATTTTAAAGGTACATTTTCTCCTTTGTAATTAGAAGTAATCTGGGTGATATGTAGGATCCTGTGAACATCCTGTTCCCAAAAAATCTTTCACTGAGTAGTTTTAGTTTTCAGAGATGATCCTTGCCTAAGTCAATCATTACACTAGAAGTTACAAAACAATTTTAATATGACTTTAAATGGCTGCTGAGTATGCCATTGTGTGGATTACATAATCATTTATTTATGAAAACTTCCGGTATTACAATTTTAGATTGTTTCTTTTCTTTCTCTTTTGGTTGCTATTACAAGTAATGCTTTCATTTCTATCCTGTAGCTAAGTATTTCTGTATATCTGTGATTAGTTTTTTTCTTAAAGATTTATTTATTTGAGAGAGAGAGAGAAAGTGCACGAGCGAGTAGGGGGAAGGGGCAGAGGGAGAGAATCTTCAAGCAGACTCCCCGCAAAGCATGGAGCTGACATGGGGCTCGATCTCAAAACCCAGGAGATCATGACCTGAGCTGAAACCAAGAGTCAGATGCTTAACTGACCGAGCCACCCAGGCACCTCCATCTATGCTTAGTTTCTTAAAGAAAATTACCTGAAGTCAAACTAGGTCACAGAGTATAACCATTTTTCAAAGGGTTTTGATCTATGTTAACAAATTGTACTTTAGGGAATTATACCAAGTTTTGTTCCCACTAAGGATTATTAGTGCTTTGTTCCTGAAGTTTGAGCCAACATTTAAAGAGTACCTTCACCATCATTAGATGAAAATGGTTTCTCATTAATTTATGTTTATTCAATTATAGTGAGGTTGGAACATTTGTCTTTCTTCCACCTGGTCATATCCTGTGCCCATTTTTCTATTCATCCTTTCCATATTGATCTGTAAGAGCTCTTTATATACTAAGGATGTTAATTCTTTGCCAGTAATAGGCATTGTACAAATTTTTCCTAGATTGTAGAAAAACATGTTTTAAAAATATTAAAATTTATATGGTTATTTTCCTCCTCAAAAAAATTTAGGAATGGGGGAGGGAAGGTAAAAAATTGACCAAATGTATAATTATTTTTGTTTACTATGAACTTAAGTATCTTTAAAGAACTGCCTGATGAAATTTAAAATTTTATTATCAGCACTCAAAATTCTCTTCTGATCTTTGCTATATATGTATATTATGTAGTTGATCTCATTATGCACAAAATGTGCAGTTTTACTCCATCATTCCACATCTCCTCTCCATAATCAACAGTTATAAATATAATTTTTAATTAACTCTATGACATAATGCAATTTTTAACTAACAGCATGACTTCCTAAATTTCATTTAGTTCTTGTCAACCATTTAATATCTAATTTTTCACTAGTATAAACAGCATTGCTGTGAACATCCTTGTATAAATTCTTTTTGGTTTCTTTAGGGTTAAATTGCTAAGTCAGTCTCAAAAATAAAGCTACTCCAGAACCAGGGGAAAAAGCATGATACATTTAGATTTTTATTGTCCTCTGTCAGAGAACACTCCAGAAAGACTCATTCCACATGTATTGAGTCCCAGGTATTTGAGTGTCAGCAGCACTGTTTAAAAAGGCTTAGTTCCCCAAATCTCCAACAATATGGGTCTTGGTAAGTTTATTTATTCTGGCTACGTTTACAGTGTTGTGGTATCTGAAGTTATTATAAATGGCAGCTCCCCGGTGCTGGCAAGTCTCTGCAAGGGCCACATGACAGCCCATGTATATTTCCTTCACTTGTAAACTTCATCTCCTTTATCTCTTATGGGATCAGACTCAGCAATGGAACTCCAACACTTACTGCTATTCTTTCTACACTGGCTGGAGAGCTTTTAGATATAATTTACATTACGTGTTTTCTTTCCACTCCCTTCAAGGGCAAGAGCCAAGTTTCAGGCAGGTCTGTGTCCCTAGCACGTCACATATGGCCAGCGTGCAAAGCTAAGTCATAGGGGATGGCACCCAGACATGCCCTCACTCTCTCCAGGGGAGGATGGCAGGCGAGGAGGCTCTGTCTATTCCTGGCTTCTGCTGACTTGGTTCATATTATCCCCGAGGCAGCCCTGCCTCTGCATGTCACCTCGACACGGCATCTGTATCTTTCATTTTCCACCGGAAACACAAGCTGTGGTCAGTGCTAGACCTGGCGCTCTGCGGTGGCTGGTGAGGGGCAGGCTGAGCAGGAAGAAGAGCTCTTAGGTTTCCGTGGGAAGAAAGGTTCATTGTCAGCGTTAAGCACAAATATTCCTCTAATATAAGAGGGGATGACTGCACCCCTAGGGAAGATCTGGCAAAGTCTGGAGATGTTTTCGATGGGCATGATTGGGGGCGTCACTGGCATCTAGAGGGTAGAGGCCAGGGATGTTCCTGAACACCCTACAATGCACAGAATGACTCTCCACGGCAAAAATGATCGGGCCCTAAATATCATTGGCGCCAACGCTGAGAAACCTCTGCGTTAAAGCAAAGTACCTCCCTCCATGCCTCTCCTAAATCCAAACTATTAAACGGAAGAAGAGTATCCAGTAGTACAAACTGGAATGGACTGACTTCAGTCTTGTGTAGAGAAAGAAACTCCATTTGAGATGTATGTTTCACCACGGCGTATCCTAGGACACTTGGTTCGTGTGGACCCAGAACTGGGCTCCCGAAGCCCAAGCAACGGGGACCACCATCCACAGCGCACCCCGAAAGCGGACCCCGGCACGCCTCACTGACCGTGCACCTCCCCACGGCCTCTCACCTGAGGTTCTCAACACTTAAAACCTTCTGCTCAAATGTACTCAAAGCAGCTTATGCTCAGCAGTAAACCAGACTGAAGGACAACAGGGCTTACCGGGGGCGCGGGCGGTGGGGGAGGGGGAGGAGCCCCCAGGGGCGGGGGAGGTGGAGGCAGAGGAGGAGGCGGTGGTGGAGGTGGCACTGGCATAGGTCACAGCGTTGGTGGCTCTTGCTTCTGAATGGTCCCAGGAGAACGGCTTCTGCCCTGAAAGGGAGAAAAGGGTTTTGAATTTGGCGTCTTTATTCCTGCACCAGTAATACGCGTCATGGAGACACGGGCATTTCATGGACTGCTTCTTTCTTTCACTTGTCCATTCACTCATTCTTGCTCTCATTCATTCTTTCAGCAACTATTGAAGGCCCCCTGGGAGGCAGGCATTGTATCAAGTGCTAGCAACAAAAGATGCAGCTAGATTTTGGCGCCTGGGTGGCTCAGTAGGTTAAGGGTCTGCTTTCGGCTCAGGTCATGATCCCGGGGTCTTGGGAAATCTGCTTCTCCCTCTCCCTCTGCCCCTCCCCTGCGTTCGTGCTCTAGCTTGCTCTCCCTCTTTCAAATAAATTAATAAATTCTTTTTATTTAAAGAAGTATCGAGATTTTAGAGAGAATTAGGGGATAAAACTGATAGAATTTAGCTATTTATGTCTCAATATAAATAGAATATATAAATATGTCAATGGGGACACCTCATTCCATAACAATTTTTCCGAATAATTGCATTCTATCTCCTTAGCATTAAACTTTCAGTTTTATCACTTCCGATGCAATTTAAAAATATTCTGTACATACTCCCATTTTCCTAAGCAGAGCAAATGGAATGAAATCTAACCTTTCTGAATGTCACAGCCTCAACGTTTACTCACGACGTCAGCCTTGAACATTTGCAAAGTGCATTAATCATTTTCCTGCTTCCTTCTCTTCTTTCAGCTCTCACTTTTCTTGTCGTGGCTGTGTTGTTGTTTCTATACAATCTGGTATTTGCTACATAGAGGTCTTTGGGGTACAATTCTGCAAATACGGTTATGTTTCAAACAGTTACCATTATAGTACATCTGATCCCAAATGAATGTGGTCTTTCTCTGTGGAGTGTGTGTGTGTGTGTGTGTGTGTGTGTGTGTGTGTCTTAGAATCCACATCAAGACACAATGAAGAAGCTTAAAATGTATATAAAAGAAAAACCCTACAGTTTAAAAGAATGAGGAAAACCTATATGAGAATCTAACAATTTAAGTGGAAACAGAAATAAACATCAGACTTAGGCAGGGGTGGTTTTGTGTTCTTTCTGTCTCTGTAGTTAGTGGAAGGCCAGAACAAGGGCTGTGCCCACTTCTTTAGCTTTAAACTCCTGAGGCGGGCACCTGGGTGGCTCAGTGGGTTAAAGCCTCTGCTTTCGGCTCAGGTCATGATCTCAGCGTCCTGGGATCAAGGCCCGCATCAGGCTCTCTGCTCAGCAGGGAGCCTGCTTCCCCCTTTCTCTCTCTCTGCCTGCCTCTCTGCCTCCTTGTGATCTCTCTCCCTCTGTGAAATAAATAAATAAAAAATCTTTAAACTCCTGAGGCATTTGTATTATTCTATGGTAATATTCTTACTTCTTAGAGGCAAAAAGCAATTATGTAAGCTGGTACTTTGTTCTTAACCTAGTCCCTTGGATTTTGCTTACTTCAAACATGCTCTCTTTACCTTTGTGGATAGTGGTTGCCATGTGACCGGCTAATCACATTAATTTCCTCTAAGGTCAAGTAGTTCAATCCCAGTTGTATAGGTAAGAAAAATGACATTCAGAGGTATTAAGTACTTTGCCCCAATTCCACACAGCTAGTAATGGGTGGACCTGGGATTAGAACCCAGGCTTATCAGGCTCTAAAGTCCAGTCTCTTCTTTTTTTTTTTTTTTAAGCCCCCATTTTTTATTATTAGCTTCAACAGACATTGTCAAATTGCTACAGAAGTTTCTAAATGCTTACTCTCAATTTCTTTTTTTTTTAATTTTATTTTTATTATTTGCCCAAAGGGTACAGGTCTGTGAATCATCAGGCTTACATCTTTCACAGCATTCACCAAAGCACAAACCCTCCCCAATGTCCATAACCCATCCACCCTATCCCTACCCTCCCACCCCCCAGTAACCCTCAGTTTGTTTTATGAGATTAGAAGTCTCTTATGGTTTGTCTCCTTCCCCATCCCATCTTGTTTCATTATTTTTCCCTCCCTACCCCCCACAACCCCCCACCCTGCCCCTCAAGTTCCTCATATCAGAGAGATCATATGATAATTGTCTTTCTCTGATTGACTTATTTCGCTCAGCATAATACCCTCCAGTTCCATCCATGTCGTTGCGAATGGCAAGATTTCGTTTCTTTTGATAGCTGCATAATATTCCATTGTATATATATACCACATCTTCTTTATCCATTCATCTGTTGATGGACATCTAGGTTCTTTCCATAGTTTGGCTATTGTGGACATTGCTGCTATAAACATTCGGGTGCACGTGCCCCTGAGGAACACTACCTTTGTGTCTTTAGGATAAATACCCAGTAGTGCGATTGCTGGGTCGTAGGGTAGCTCCATTTTCAACTTTTTGAGGAATCTCCATACTGTTTTCCAGAGTGGCTGCACCAGTTTGCATTCCCACCAACAGTGTAGGAGGGTTCCCCTTTCTCCGCAACCTCGCCAACATCTGTCATTTCCTGACTTGTTGATTTTAGCCATTCTGACTGGTGTAAGGTGGTATCTCGCTGTGGTTTTAATTTGTATTTCTCTGATGCCGAGTGATGTTGAGCACTTTCTCATGTGTCTGTTGGCCATTTGGATGTCTTCTTTGGAGAAATGTCTGTTCATGTCTTCTGCCCATTTCTTGACTGGGTTATTTGTTTTATGGGTGTTGAGTTTGAGAAGCTCTTTATAGATTTTGGATACTAGCCCTTTATCTGATATGTCATTTGCAAATATCTTCTCCCATTCTGTCAGTTGTCTTTTGGTTTTGTTGACTGTTTCCTTTGCTGTGCAAAAGCTTTTAATCTTGATGAAGTCCCAATAGTTCATTTTTGCCCTTGCTTCCCTTGCCTTTGGTGAGGTTCCTAGGAAGAAGTTGCTGCGGTTGAGGTCGAAGAGGTTGCTGCCTGTGTTCTCCTCGAGGATTTTGATGGATTCCTTTCTCACATTGAGGTCTTTTATCCATTTTGAGTCTATTTTTGTGTGTGGTGTCAGGAAATGATCCAGTTTCATTTTTCTGCATGTGGCTGACCAGTTTTCCCAACACCATTTGTTGAAGAGACTGTCTTTTTCCCACTGGACATTCTTTCCTGCTTTGTCGAAGATTAGTTGACCATAGAGTTGAGGGTCCATTTTTGGGTTCTCTATTCTGTTCCACTGGTCTATGTGTCTGTTTTTGTGCCAGTACCATACTGTCTTGATGATGACGGCTTTGTAATAGAGCTTGAAATCTGGAATTGTGATGCCGCCAACTTTGCTTTTTTTTTTCAACATTCCTTTGGCTATTCGGGGTCTTTTCTGGTTCCATATAAATTTTAGGATTATTTGTTCCATTTCTTTGAAGTAAATTGCTGGTATTTTGATGGGGATTGCATTAAATGTGTAGATTGCTCTAGGTAGCATAGACATTTTCACAATATTTATTCTACCCATCCATGAGCATGGAATGTTTTTCCACTTCTTTGTGTCTTCCTCAATTTCTTTCATGAGTACTTTATAGTTTTCTGAATACAGATTCTTTGCCTCTTTGGTTAGGTTTATTCCTAGGTATCTTATGGTTTTGGGTGCAATTGTAAATGGGATTGACTCTTTAATTTCTCTTTCTTCTGTTTTGTTGTTGGTATATAGAAATGCAACTGATTTCTGTGCATTGATTTTATATCCTGACACTTGACTGAATTCCTGTATGAGTGCTAGCAGTTTTGGAGTGGAGTCCTTTGGGTTTTCCACATAAAGTATCATATCATCTGCAAAGAGTGAGAGTTTGACCTCTTCCTTGCCGATTTGGATGCCTTTTATTTCTTTTTGTTGTCTGATTGCTGAGGCTAGGACTTCTAGTACTATGTTGAATAGCAGTGGTGATAGTGGACAGCCTTGCCGTGTTCCTGACTTTAGGGGAAAAGCTCTCAGTTTTTCTCCATTGAGAATGATATTCGCTGTGGGTTTTTCGTAGATGGCTTTGATGATATTGAGGTATGTACCCTCTATGCCTACACTATGAAGAGTTTTGATTAAGAAAGGGTGCTGTACTTTGTCAAATGCTTTTTCAGCATCTATTGAGAGGATCATATGGTTCTTGTTCTTTCTTTTATTAATGTCTTGTATCACATTGATTGATTTGCGAATGTTAAACCAACCTTGCATCCCAGGAATAAATCCCACTTGGTCGTGGTGAATAATCCTTTTTATGTGCTGCTGGATCCTATTGGCTAGTATTTTGTTGAGGATTTTTGCATCCGTATTCATCAAAGATATTGGTCTGTAATTCTCCTTCTTGATGGGGTCTTTGCCTGGTTTGGGGATCAAGGTAATGCTGGCCTCATAAAAGGAGTTTGGAAGTTTTCCTTCCAATTCTATTTTTTGGAACAGTTTCAGGAGAATAGGTATTAATTCTTCTTTAAATGTTTGGTAGAATTCCCCTGGGAAGCCGTCTGGCCCTGGGCTCTTGTTCGTTGGGAGATTTTTGATGACTGCTTCAATCTCCTTACTGGTGATGGGTCTATTCAGGTCTTCAGTTTCTTCCTGGTTCAGTTTTGGTAGTTTATATTTCTCTAAGAATGCATCCATTTCTTCCAGATTGTCAAATTTGCTGGTGTAGAGTTGCTCATAATATGTTCTTAGAATTGTTTGTATTTCTTTGGTGTTGGTTGTGATCTCTCCTCTTTCATTCATGATTTTATTAATTTGAGTCCTTTCTCTTTTCTTTTGGATAAGTCTGGCCAGGGGTTTATCAATCTTATTAATTCTTTCAAAGAACCAGCTCCTAGTTTCATTGATTTGTTCCACTGTTCTTTTGGTTTCTATTTCATTGATTTCTGCTCTGATCTTTATGATTTCTCTTCTCCTGTTGGGTGTAGGCTTTCTTTGCTGTTCTTTCTCTAGCTTTTGTAGGTGTAGAGTTAGGTTGTGTACTTGAGACCTTTCTTGTTTCTTGAGAAAGGCTTGTATTGCTATATACTTTCCTCTTAGGACTGCTTTTGCTGTGTCCCAAAGATTTTGAACAGTTGTGTTTTCATTTTCATTTGTTTCCATGAATTTTTTTAATTCTTCTTTAATTTCCTGGTTGACCCATTCATTCTTGAGTAGGGTGTTCTTCAGCCTCCATGTATTTGAGGTCTTTCCAACTTTCCTTTTGTGGTTGAGTTCTAGTTTCAGAGCATTATGGTCTGAAAATATGCAGGGAATGATCCCAATCTTTTGGTACCTGTTGAGACCTGATTTGTGACCCAGAATATGGTCTATTCTGGAGAATGTTCCATGTGCACTGGAGAAGAATGTGTATTCTGTTGTTTTGGGATGGAATGTTCTGAATATATCTGTGATGTCCAACTGGTCCAGGGTGTCATTTAAAGCCTTTATTTCCTTGTTGATCTTTTGCTTTGATGATCTGTCCATTTCAGTAAGGGGGGTGTTCAAGTCCCCTACTAATATTGTATTCTTGTCAATGTGTTTCTTTGATTTTGTTATTAATTGGTTTATATAATTGGCTGCTCCCATGTTAGGGGCATAGATATTTATGATTGTTAGATCTTCTTGTTGGACAGATCCTTTTAGTATGATATAGTGTCCTTCTTCATCTCTTATGATATTCTTTGCCTTAAAGTCTAGTTTATCTGATATAAGGATTGCCACTCCAGCTTTCTTTTGCTGTCCATTGGCATGGTAAATTGTTTTCCATCCCCTCACTTTAAATCTGGAGGTGTCTTTGCGTGTAAGATGAGTTTCTTGTAGACAGCATATCGATGGGTCTTGTTTTTTTATCCATTCTGATACCCTGTGTCTTTTAGTTGGGGCATTTAGTCCATTTACATTCAGAGTAACTATTGAGAGATATACATTTAGAGCCATTGTATTGCCTGTAAGGTGACTGTTACTGTATATTGTGTTTCTTCCTTTCTGGTCTATGTTTCTTTAAGGTTCTCTTTGCTTAGAGGACCCCTTTCAATATTTCCTGTAGGGCTGGCTTGGTGTTTGCAAATTCCTTTAGTTTTTGTTTGTCCTGGAAGATTTTTATCTCTCCTTCTATTTTCAGTGAGAGCCTAGAAGTCCAGCCTCTTCTTAACATGACTTTTTGTGTGTGGTAAAATGTGCATAATACAAAATTTATTACTTTCATAAGTTTAAACTGTCACTTACCTATAAGGGTTTTGCCATTTATCTAAGGAAAAATGACGACAGGAAGTAATTAAGGAGAACTGTGGCAGAACTCTTCATATAACCCCTTCAGCATACAGCTGGATTATACTTCCCAGTGTCCTGTGAGGTTAGATGTGATTATGTGACTGAGCTCTGGCCAACAGAACGAAGGTAGGCGTGATGTCTTCCATGTGTAGGTTGGCCCACAAAGACCTTCTACCACAGCTTTCTTCTCTTCCTCCATCCACTGGCTGGAAGGAAAGGTCCAATGTGTGGGCTCAGCCACAAATGTAAAGAATCTGGGTTCCTGACTCTAAGAATCTAAACTCTTCCCAATTCCTGGGTTTCTGGGCTCCTGACTCACCTCTTTGAGGCCATCTGGCAAACACTCGACTGGACTTTACGAAAATGAAAAATAAACTTCTACCATGTTAAGCCAGGGAGAATTTGGAGTTAATTTATTAGAGCCACTAATTTTGAAGCTACCCAATAAAGGAACTTAATAGAATATAGCCAATTCTCATTATTTGTGCTAGTTATATTCTATAAAATTGCCACAGACACTGAGTTAGCAAATACTGAACCACTGCTCTTCACAGAAACGCAGGGTCAGAGTCCTCTGGACATCTAATCACAAGATTTTTGTGACTCATTAATATAAAATCTTGTTTTATATGTGTTTCTGCTTAAAGACACCTTATTTAATATATACTGTTGCTACATTAACTTGAACTCATGCCAACAGCATTATATACCTCATGCCTGAATGAAGGTTCTCTAACACCCATTTTCTCTCATGTCACAGCCTTTTTGTGCTCAACAACGTTAGAATGTCAGCACTATATTTGGGAGGGGCCATTTTAAACAGCAAACTCACCAACAATCAGCACAAAAATTTGAAAAACATGGCACTAAACAGAATGTGCAAAGAACACAGGTTTACAGTATGAGAGCTGGAACAAGACTGCAGAGTCCTGCCTCGTTCCACTGTAGCTGGGAACGCACGTGTGCATGGGGCGACTCCAGTTTCTCCCCACTCTGCGCATTTCCTCCAGCAACCGTGACAGTGCCCGTGAATACTGACTTTCGGGTTGCAAACAGAGTTCAACAAGTAGGTGATTGGCAAACTATGGAATCTTTAAATAATGAGGATTGACTCTCTATAACCTTTTGAACCCCTTAGATGGGCTCAGCACTGCATTAGGTACTTATAATAGTATTTTGTTTAATGCCCTCAATGACTCTGTGGTAGACAGTGGCATTTCCTATGACAGAGAACTGAATTTCGTCTCAGACACATTACCTTGTTTCTATCAAATTTCAGAAAGAGTACCAGAGATGAGTTAAGGCTCTGGCCTCTCTAATACAAAACTTCATTTCTTTAATAACTTGGTATCATTCAGGTCATATGATTTCTCTGCTTCCATTTGGCAAAGATTTTTAAGTATTTCTGAGACCCTCAAGTGAAAGGGACCTCATACACGTAAGTATAATTCTTCCACTTGCTCCTCCTGAACCGAGGCATCCTTGCTGCGCATTTAATTTTATCTTGAGAAACCTGAGAGGAATTAGGTGCCACTGGGCTTCTATGTCGCTGAACTCACTGAAATGATTTTTCAAGCTCTAGGATTAAAGGATATTTTTACATGTGGGACTTGATGGCTGTGAAGGCTTTTTTTGACAGGTAAAATAATTAAGCAATTACCTAGAGAAGTATTTGTTAAAATCTGACAGTTAAGAATGCAGAGCTCCAGGAAGTCACAGGCTGTACCCATGAGCTCTTTGAAGCTTTGTGCTCTCCCAACACACTTAAAACTGTTATTTTGCTCTGTAGAGTATTAAAAAAAAATGCCTAGGATAAAAAAAAGCCAGATTCTCAAAGGCTTTTTTATATTTTCTCCCCACTCAGGAAATAACTCTGAAAAACAGCATTGAGATCCTGGTTAGCTATCCAAGCACCCTTAGAAGGTGTGGAGCACAACAGAACTAATGCCACTTCCACGTGAGACCCCCCTGAGCACAGGCGACAGGGCTGTTCTCTGCGTTAGACAGACCCACGTCCTACTTGTGCCTCGGCTTTTCCCAGCTGTGTGGCCTTGGTCAAGTCACTTAGCCTCAGGGGGTCTCCTTTTCTTTATCTGTAAACTATCTATAATGCTTAACTCTTAGTTTGTCATCAGGAGCCAAACAAAGACTGTACATGAAGAGTATTATTACAGAGGTGGTAACACTAAGCAGACGCGGAACTGGAAGCTGTCTTTACCATCATCACACCACCACCTGCATCACCACAAATAACTACAATAAAAGGTGGAGTAGGACACATGACCCAAGAGGGATGGGAGCTCGAAGGAATGTCGCCATCAATTCAAACATGAGGAGTGGGGGCGGGGGGGCAGTAAATAAATGTTTGCTAGAAGCCCCAGCATTCCTCAGCAGGTGAAAAGGTGGCCACAGGAGGCCGATCTGGCTAGAGGGAGGAGCACATAAGCAGAGATACAGAAGTGAGAGAATGCAAGCAGTCTGGGAGGCTCTGTGTGTGGGGGGAGGAGAGAAAAAGACTAGAATCACAGAGGGGCTGAAATGACACTAGGCTATCCTGCAAGTGTCTCTTCTCGTGGGGAGGGGTGGACATCTATCTCGTTGTGGCTATCCACCATCTTTTGAACACTTTTCCAATGCCTGAGGAATTTCTCACAGGAGTCCTGCCTCCCTCAGTCGGAAGCCAGGAGCTCCGTTTCCCAGCATCCCTTGCAGGCAGGGAGCTGACTTGTGATGACTGAGTCAGAGGTGAGGAAACAGCAGATGGACAAGGTGTGGAGGGGCCCTTGCGCACAGGAGTGACAGCATGGGTCTGCAGCAGGAGGCTCCCCCAGCAGTAGGAATGCAAGCCCAGTACGGGCCCCATCCTCCCAGTTTTTCCCGAAAGGCCCCAAATCCTAATTTTTTTGTGGGAAGCCAGTTTGGGAATGTGGGTAACTAATTCAAAAAGTGTTTTTAAAAATCAGTGGGCCAACAGAACATCCCTGCAGGCCACACAGGATCCACACAAAGTGCCATAGTGCAACCTCTTTACCAGGAGCTAGTGGGGTTGAGGGTGTGGGAGTGGGGGATGAGCCCTCCCTCTTACCCCTCTGCTCCCCTTCCTTCCCCACCTGACCCAGAAATAGATGTGGACAGGGCTCACCAGTGAATATAAAAAGTTCTCTAGGTATATACACCAACTGAACTTTTTCAGAGAGAAATCACTTATGGTAAACAATTTTACATACTAGTTGCTTTTGTCAAAACCATATGCTCCCTCCCCCCCCCATAGTAGTTCGTCAGATTACAGTTGTTCACAAGTAGAATATGTGTCTATTTTAAAAATACAAGCAAGAAGGATTACTGCCACTATCTGACAAAAGCTGCTTTTGCTGGTTCTTAAAATACATTTCACAGAAAATAAAGTTCTCTGTGCACTCATAATTTCTTATGTTTTGTCACTGTCCCACTGAGTCTCTTATTTCTTTGGCTATGAAATGGGGGAGGCGAGCAGAGATTTCTCACCTCTGAAGTTTGAATAAAAGCGAAGGAGCCCCATGTGACAGACAACCCATTGCTCACATTATGGTCTCAGCAGGGTCCAACAGATCAGTCATTTATTTATCGAAGGTGCCTTGTGGCCAGGAAATCACAACAAACAAGCCCATGAGCATAAAAGCCACAAATAAAATGCTTCTCGAAAAACACGTGGCAAAGTTGCCAAAGCTATAAGGAAAACAATAATGAAAATTTTTTTAAAAAACCCTTCTCTCCAGGTGACAGTGAAAATGATTTATGAGTGCTCACTTCTGCTGTCACTTCCTCATTGTGTGATGAGTGCATTCTTTGGCCATTGCCTTCTCCTGGGACATCCCACCTGTAAGATCTCACATCCCACACACCACCTCTCCCAGTTAACACTGTCCTTGTCTAGGTCAAAGGAATGTGGAATTTAAGAAACAAAAGAGCTGAACATAGAAGGAAAGGAAAAATAAAATCAGGTAAAAACAGAGAGGGAGGCAAACCATAAGAGATGCTGAACTCTAGAAAACAAACTGAGGGCTGCTGGAGGGGGGTGGGTGGAGGGATGGGGTAACGGGGTGATAGGCATGAAGGAGGGCACTCCATGTAATGAGCCCTGGGCGTTATATGCGACTGAGGAATCACTGAATTCTACCCCAGTAACTAATAAGACAGTATATGTTAACTAAACTGAATTTAAATAAAGAATTTAAAATAAAAAAAACTTAAAACCCCACATGGGGTTTCTGTCACATCACATACCACCTGAACTTACTTTTAATTAAATATATTTATTTTGCAAAAGAAACTTCAAATTATCACTATAAATGGAAAACCAGTATCATCTTCCATAAATAGAAGGCAGTTAACAAAAATGAATGCGATAATTATTAAAATAAAATGCTATCTATGTACCATCTAAACTCATTTCAGGTTTCCCTGGTAATACTTAAACCTTTGTGCTTTGGGAACCAGTGATCTAGAGCGAAGCTTCCCAGCCTTTAATGGCGAATGAATCACGGTGGGCGTGGGGGTACGGATCTTGTGAAAATGTAGATTCTGATTCAGTAGTCTGAGTGGGGCTGAGATTCTGTATTTCTAACAAGCTCCCAGGTGAGACCAACTGCTGGTCTGGGGACCACACTCTGAGTAGCTCTAGAACGTGGAAACATGTAAGAAAGGCACAGAGTCCACCCCAGACCTCCTGTATTAGAATCTCTGGGAGTTTCTTATCAACAAGTGATTTTTGTGCCTGCTAAAATTTAGAAAGCTCTGTTGCAGAATACCTAGGATGCTGAAACTCTCTGTCCCACACTATTGGAAGTTGTGTCCTTTACTGAAAGGCTCCTCTTCTATAAACTCATTTAACTTCAGCAGGCTGGATCCATGAAAATGGCATACGTACTTAAAATTGGAACCGACACACGAACATGGAAGGGAAACCACACTGAGTGCCCATTCACCTCTGCCCTATGTGATGGGAAGGATTTCTAACACCTGGAAAACCCTGCCCTGATGACAGCCGCTCTTGAAGCTGCATCTACTCAGCCCCAATCAGGCATTGTAGTTACTTACCTGGTGAGATGCTAAAAGGATTAATGCAGTCTTGCCTATGTGAGTTCTAAAATGAAGACACACTTTAACCACAATCTAATATGAAACCTAGCAAGTCACGCCTAGAATGAGCTCATAAATTGGTTTCCTTTTATAAGACTCTTACTGAAACGCAATTTGTTCCCAGATCATTCATCGAACTTGTTGTGATGTTTGGACAGTATATGGTGAAGGGAAAAAAATGAAATGAAGCTATTATAATATTTATCATTGACTCAGGTATTTAAATTATCGCTAAATGCCATGAAAATCATTGTGTGTGCAGTTCCCAAGGGTGAAGGGAGAAAATATTGATTTCCTGCCTTTTCCTTTCTTTCCTTTTTTTTTTTGCTGCCTTTGAATGAGCTAAAAGAAGAACTAGGCTTATTAAAAATACATGATATTAATCACACATTTATAAGCAAGCCTCATTTTATATAACGGCTATGCTTCTGAAAAATAGCATCTCTAATTTTGGAAAATTGAGGTATGCTTTAAGTATACAAAAGGAGTTTATTATGCAATGGAAACCCATAATCAATGTTATAAAATAATGAGTCATTTTACACAATAAATTGCCACCTCTTTAATTAATCTATCTGAGGATGTTAGACTTTATAAGGAGGGTGTTTTTCACTTTCTAAAGCTAAGGTGGTAACTTTTCCCTTATGATGGTGAGCCCTCCTGAAAATGATTTTTTGAGAATCACTGAGGAAATAAGGTGAGGACAGGCGGTGGCACTGGGTTCAAGGCTACACGACAAATTCATCCTTTTCAAGTTTCACTTCTGAGACTTTAGTTTAAGTATTTTTGCCTTACTCATACTGCTCCAGCTTGAGCCAAAGAAGGACCAAGGAGATTCTGGCGCCTCTAGTCTCTCGTCCACCTTGACATTCTGCTAGAACCTCAGACAGTCTGCTGCAAGGGGCCACCCCCCTCTCTCACCAGACAGATCTCTTCCTATGGCAGCAGGCACAGTTCAGTGACAGCCAAGTGATTGGAGGCCCCATCTCTCAGGCCACAGGGTATCACTTCCCGATTTTACACACACTCCTTTCGTGGCTCCCTTCGATGGTGGCAAGTTCTTTCTACATCTTATCCTCCACTCTGTTCTATGCACTGAGACTTTACCCACACCACACTTGTGACATTTTCTTACATACCTTTTCTTTCTATCTCTGTGTCTTTTTCCATGTTATCCAGGCGGCATATGACAGCCTCTGCCACCTGGGAAAGTCCTACTGATCCTTGAAAACACACTCGGGTGCCGGCTTCTCTACAGAGCGTTCCTCCTCCCTTTGGCAGAGCTAACTGCACGCTGCTGGTGGGAATGTAAAATGGTGCAGCTACTCTGGAAAAGTCTCAATGTCCCTGCGATGTCCAACAGTTATCATAAGACCCACCGGTTCCACTCCCAGGATCTACCCAAGAGGAATGAAAACTTACACCCACACCAAAACTTACACGTCAATATTTCTAGGAATATTGTTGGTGATAGCCAAAATATACAAACAACCCAAATGTCCATCAACTTATGAGTGGATAAACAAAATGGCCATGTGGTGAAATATTATTATTTGCAAAAAAAAAAAAAAAGAATGAAGAAAAGACTGACTCATGCTCTAGCATGGATAAACCCAAAATTCATTATGCTGAGTGAAAGAAGCCAGTTGCAAAAGGCCACATACTGTATGGTCCCATTTATATGAAAATCCAGAATAGGTAAATCCATAGAAGTAAAAAGAAGCAGAAAGTTGGGGGTTGTCAGGGCTGAGAATACACAAGATGAGGAGTGACTGCTGATGAGTTTCTTTTTGGAGTGATGAAAATGTTCTGAAATTAGATGATGGTGATGGCTGCGTGACTCTGAATATTCCAGAAACCACTGAATTGCAAAATTTAAAAGAGTGAATTTTATGGTATGTGAATTATACCCCAAGAAGGCTGTTGTTACAAAAAACAATTGGTGCAACATGGTTAGTTTCAGGCAAAACAGAATCCAGGGCAAAAAACATTAATAGAAATATACGGTGCTCTGGAAACATGAATTAATTGCTTCCATGGGTAACACACAAATAAAAAGCACAAGAGACCTCTTTAGCAGACCTTCCATGGTTGAAGGGAGTGGGGAGGGTAGAAGCAAAGCTTTGCCACCAGTGCACGTATGGGATGTGTGGCCGCCGGTCACCACCAGCATGATATCACAGAGCCAGGTTGTCAAGGAATTTGAGCTTTATTCTGCAGGCTTCGAAAGACAGGAGAGATGTTAGATATTTGTGTTTTAAAGACAGCATCCTGGCGGCCATGTGTGGAAAAGAAATTACAGGCAGAAGCAGCAAATACGTAGACCATTTTGGGGATCCACATGAGCAAGGGTGGGTATTTACTGAATTAGAATCAGGGTAAATGGGATAGAACCAAGAATGTTAGTTTGGATGTCTGGAATGGGGAAGAAGAATCAGCCCAGGATAACCCCAGTGCTCCCTGCCCAGACAAGCTAAAAAAGGGGGACAGGAGAAAGTGTGTGTATGGTGGCAAGAGGCATAGATGGGCAGGGAGAAGTGGGTTTAATTTGAAGCGTATGAGGTGCTTTTGGCAAATGGAAATTTAGATCCAAAATTTAGGAAAGAATCAGGACCAGTGATAGTGATTCAGGAATCTTTACATAAGGCAGTTGGGTATGCTTCATTCTCTCATGCTAACTGTATGAAGATCTGGAAACGCAGAACATTTTATACCACTGAGTTGCTTGCTGTAATTTCTAATTAAGTCAGGGACATGGCTAATAATGGCAGTCAGTCAGGTAGCTGATCCTGCTAATGGCCTATTCAATAACCATTCCCTCTTCTTCCTCATAGCAAAACCCTAATTTGTGGGTGGGAGGTGGCGGTTGCAATTTACCCAGCTAAAAATATTTGCTTTCTCAGACTTCCTTATATTTTGAGCAACCTTGTGACATCATCTTGGCCAACACGATATAGGTGGAAATAGGTATGGAGGGCATCACTTTCTGAATAAAAAAGTAATACCTCCCTCATGGAAGGGCCCTCACTCTGGATATTTACACCTTCCTTTTCTTCCTGATTGCAAGCCTAGACCTACAGCAGCCATCTTGTGACCATGAGGCAACCAGATGTAAGATGAGGTCCTACAGGCTATGGATGGTGAATCAGAAAGATGGAAAGCATTGTTTGAGCTCCTGTATCAACCCTGGGCTGCCTTTCTTGGGAGTCTAGTCTGATTCCATAAGATAAGTAAACTTGTATCTTTTTAAGCCATATTCTGATGTGTATGTTGTTTTTGTTTCCTTTGTTTGTTTTGGTGGCTGATGGCAATCTTAACTGATACAAGTCACATTTGAACTAATATATATATTAGTGTTATTGTATACATTAGTATTATATTAGTATATAACTTACATATAGTGAGACTACAAAGACATGAGCATTTCAATTACTAAAAAGAAAGTTTAAAAACAAAAGTCTTTTTTAAAAAAGATTTTCTTTATTTGAGAGAGAGTGAGTGAGAGGGACAAAGAGCAGGGGAAGGGAGGGAAGAGGGAGAGGGAGAAGCACACTCCCTACTGAGCAGGGAGCTGATATGGGGCTCGATCCCAGGATTCCAGGATCATGACCTGAGCTGAAGGCAGATGTTCAAATGACTGAACCACCCAGGCACTCCCAAAATATTAATTCTTACTACCAAGAAGTACTGAAAGCATCAAGGGGCTTAAGAGGTAGTATAGAGCACTGGATCTTTCTTTTTCCCAACAGTGTGATAAAATTTGCAGCTAATACGGGACTACTGTATTTAGGAAATTCATGAATACACACTCTATTAATGAGCATATGTGCATGAAACACCCTTCTGGATGAGGTAAACTGAACTGGCATATTTAAATGGCCTTAGCTGAAATGAATGTTCTTAAAGATGGGATTGTTCACATGATTCTCCCAAGAATTATAATCTGTGGAAGAAAGAATCTTTCTACTCCCCCAGGCCCTCAGTAAACATGGCTGAGAAAATAGCATGTCCTCAAACCACAGCCTTCTGGACCTTCACAGAAGAATTTTGGCTGGACTGTGCTCTGGGATTATGTCTCTGGAACTGCAGTCCATACTGCTCTAGGAAACATTTATTATTGCCTCTACCACAAAACTTCCATTGTCTTCATGGCAGGGACCATGTGGAACACTTAGATCTCTATGGCAACAGTGATTGCTTTGAAGACCTGCCAGGAGAAAGTTATCCCAGGTTTTAGGACCCAGAAAAGCTGTGCAACTGATCTGTTTTTCTCTCATGGTCACTGTGGATCAAGTAACTATTTGTGTTTGCCTCTTTGTTTTGGCTACTGGGAAGCTCTGGCAAAATTTTAATCCTCTTTCCAGAAACTACACCAGGCTTTATAGTAAACTTATCTCTAGAAACCACCTACATGATATAGTCTTATGATATAGTCTTATTCTCTAAATTACCTCTGATATTTATCTTGCTTTGCAGTGTGTGTGTTCTCTTTACGCTGGTTTCATTCTCTATTAATTTTATGTTTACCACCTGTTTTGTAATCTCCTCAAATGCTTTATGATCTAGGAAATATTGAAGGCAAACAACTTTTAAAAGCATCAGATAATAGCGGCTACTTTATTGATCACTGCTATGAAGAAGGTACTATTCTCAGCTTGGAACCTATCTTAAGTTATATTACCATCAATATGAGATAAGTACTATTATTATGCCCATTTTACAGATGAGAAAAACGAGGCACAGAGAAGTTATCTGTCCAAGATCATACAACAAATAAATGATAATTCAAGCCCAGGTATTCTGAATTACAAAATTTCTACAAAAAAAGAAGCCATAATATTGAATTTCTAAAAGCAGCAGAGGCCTTCTGATTTTATAGGCTGAGCTTAGCATCCTTCAGCTTTAAAGGAGATATCTATTATACATTCTTGTCTATCAAGTCATGCCCGATGATCCATATCAACAGAGGGAAAAGAGACAGTAAAAATCAAAAGGGCAGATAATCCAAAAATAATTGACTTCTGCTTTTAGAACCTAGAGGTTTTCATTCATTCACTCCCTTGTTCATGCAGTACTCATCATGTGCCATGCATGGTCAGGTTCTGGAAACAGGGACGAAGCAGATAAGTACCTGCCCTTCAGAAGCTCACCTGTAATGACCCAGAGTCAGAAAGGCAAAGGGTACCTGGGGGTTATATATGGGCTGATAGCAGATGAGATCAGGGTGTGACATGACCACTCTATGACCAGACTAGCCCTTGGTCTCTATGTCACAGTGGACAATGGGAGTAAGAAGAATCAGCTCCTTTGTAGGGCTATTGTGATGCTTTTGTACATAGAAAGCTCTTAGCCTAGGCTGGCAGGTACTGTGTGTTTAGCATGTTTTAGCCTTTAGCTCCTAAGGCACAGTGGGCAGTGGCCCGGGCATCTTGCTTTGTCACACACACACACTCATATGGACACATGTTCTTGGAATTTCAAGAACTGAGGCTCGCTACTGCTTCCTCTGAGCTTCTCCCTAGGAGCTGACTAACTTACAGTCCATAAGCACTCTTTTCTGGAAGGCACCATCTCAGATTCGGTGTCTTGCTGGAATGTATCACCCACACACGGTGACTATTCCTTTGAGTTGCACTTGACAATCTTCCACGGAACCTGGTCTACACAATGCCCGCCCAGCATTTTTCCCACATTTGCTCTGTTCCACTCTATCTGGTTGGCACTTCAACACAGCAGGGAACTACACGATTCTCCTGCTGTGTAACGGGTCAGGTTCCCACTTAAACAGGTTGAAGGAAAGACCCAACTAGAATTGCAAAAGGGGAGTCTCAAGTGCGTTATTGGCTGAAGCTGGTGAGAAACCATATGGGCTGCACTGCTCAGCATCAGCGGGGAATGGTACGTCGCTTCAGTTTCATACAGTGGCTAAGTAAGAAGTAACTAATCGTTTTCTCACCACTCCTAATTCATATTTAATAGTTCCCTCTCAAAGTTTGTTTTGTCATGCTATCAGCAAAGTCAGTCAAACATTACGATTCCTTTCTAAATATTCCAGCAGCCAGATGGCAGGAACGCTACTGTGACAAGGCAAAACTCGCCTAAAGATAACTTGGTGATGCAGAATCATGCTTGATGGCACTTGGCTAAGCAGATTCACCCAGAGGCACCTCTTTAGTTGCCCCACTTAACCCACGCTCTTTACACCAAAACTTTATAATTCCAAGAATAAGGCAAACATTCAACCCTGCAATATGAAACCGGCTGGTAAAACAAACACGTTTCTACTTCTCTAAGATCTGAATTTTAGGCAGAAACATAAAATCACTAGAAGACCACACATTAGTATAAGGTTTCTCTCTAGAAATAAAGTTACTGTACTTTAAAGTTTCAAATACTTCTGCAGCAAATCTAATGTATATTTACATGTTGGCTAGAAAACAACTTTTCTTCCTCTGCTGAGTTATTTCTGTAGAGTGTGTGCCTTTTTGTTGTTTTTGTTTTTACTTAAGTGTTAAGGAAAGTATCTTTATAAATTCTGGGATGTAGGAAAGTTGACTGTTCCTCCCTGGTGAAAATTCTACTACGCGTTCTCCTCTAGAGTTCATTATATTTTGGTTTCTCATACCTTTGCTAGGTTATATTATTCAGTGTGTGTGTGTGTGTGTGTGTGTGTGTGTGTGTGTGTGTATGTGTGTAACCGCAAAATCACAACCTGTTCTATATGGTTTCTGAACAATAAATCTCCTAAAAAGAGCGTTGGCAGGCTAGGCCAGCTGGCTTTCTCCTGTTTCTAAAACTGTATGTTCTTAGACACACACGCTTCCTCCATCCCTTCTGCTGCTGGCTAACTTCAGTCTGTGACAAAATCTCACACGCACAATTATATGAAAACAACAGAGACTCCTGGAAAGGAACAAAAAGGGGGCAGGGCAGGAAGCCAACCTTCGAGTCTCCGGTCCCTGCTTCAGGTGGCTGAAAATTGTCTGTTTGTGGTGGTATGCACAGAATTTGATGTCTGTGTACCCAGGTTCCTAACCCTGGCTCCCCTGAGTAAGGCATTTAGGGCATTTTAAAAGTGTGTGACTTTTTATTTGCTCATCTGTAAAATTGGCAGAGTAACAGTACCTCCCTTAAAGAACTGTGACTCCCACGAGGTGATGGTCATGCAGGCATATGGTAAAGCCCTCTGCTGTGTATGTTTCATTTCCCATTATTTCTCAACTTTCTTTTGTTCTCCTGTCCTATTTTTTTTATTTTCTGATTTTGCTTTTTGTGGTTTTTAAATGTATCTCTAAAATGCACTCCCTGGAAAACTGCACTAATCTGTGTGCTACTACAGTGAGTAGATTTTTAGCATTAAATTTTTATTTACTTTTTTATCGAGGTAACACATAAGTCAAGTGCACAAATCTCAAGGGAATGATGTCATAAATATCTCTATGTGTACACCTGTGGAATCACTAGTAAGGCAAGGGAGGGAGGATTTCAAACACCCCAGAATCCCCCCTCGTGCCCTGTCCAGGTCATTACAAGGCCCAAAGGCAACCCCACTTCTAACCTGTATTGCCATGATTAGCTTTGCCTAAAGTTACAAAAATAAACAAAAAACCAACTCAGGGAAGTTTGGGGTCCCAGCGATGACTACTAAAGCTGACCATAAGAAATGTATTTCCAACCCTCCTTCCCAAGCGATAAAAGATTTTGGAAGTAAGGACCCGGACTTGAACTTTCTAAATCACAGGGGTCATGCAGAACAAGGCCCTCATTTTGTAGCTAATGACTTTCGGGGAGGCGAAGTGACAGCCCAACTTCCTGCTACAGAGTAACTCTGCTTCCAAATGCTGCTATCACAAAACACAAAAACATTCCCAATGTGAGGGATGTTGCCAGGGCATCCCAGGGAGCGGGAACAGCTCTCAGAGCCTCTCCCAGTAGAACTTTCCAGGGAGCAGTGTACACTCGGTTCCCCACGCGGCTCCAGCTCCCGCTGCAGGCACACCCACGCGACTGGCACGCCACGCTCAGAAGGCACTGTTCCTGCGAGCCTGTGCCCGCCTGCCCACAGGGGCAGGGCTTGTTCCTCACACCCCCTTCCCAAGGGTCCGCTCCCCTCCCGCAACCCTGCTCCCCACCGCCTCGGGAGTCCGGGGGGAGGGGCAGTCTCTGCCACCTTCTCTGACTCCTTCAGGGGACTTTAAAGCCCATGTGTGGCCCGATCGAAATCTCAGGAGCACAGCCAGCCTACTGACCTCGGGGGTCTGAAGACGAGCACTGGGAGGGGAGTCCTGAGACCTCTGTCAGGTCCCAGCTAGGTCGCCACGCATGAGCTGTGTGACCTTGGGCAAGTCACTTCACACCTCTGGGACTGGCTTCCTCGATGGGGGGACTGGCTTCTGTATCCCCAGAGCCATCTCCAGTACTTCCACGTCCTAGCTCTTCTTTACTCCGCCCCAGCTCCTCCTGAGACTGCCCCCTCCTCAGCGAGACCCCAGCCTTTTGTTCCGGGGGGGGG
>LNAC01000384.1:968922-1014971 GCA_002007465.1 Ailurus styani
GCCGGGCGGGCGGGGCGGCTCCGGAGCCCGGGGGCGGGTCCCAGCCGCAGGGGCGCGCCTCCCCCGGGGCGCTCCCCGAGTCCCAGCCGCGGAGAGAGGGGGCCTGGGGCACCGCCGCGCCGGGGACACGCTACGGCTTCACCAGTTCACTCCAGGACATCCGGAACGCTTCTTATGCTCCAGGAGGCGTCATCAGCTGTGGTGACAAAAGAGAACAGAATCACCTTTTGCCCTCTCAGAGTTCAGTGTCTAGAAGGGGAAACTAATGCGCAGCTACAGTCCAGAGCCAAGAGGGTGTGGTCGTGGAAGTGGCACCGACCCAGACTTGGGGGAGGTCAGGGAAAGCTTCTTCAGGAGGCCAGGTCCAAGAGACATCAGCTAACGGAAAGATGAGCACGAATTAGCCAGCTGAAGGAGGGCTTGGGGAGGCAGGCTGTCCCAGGTGGAGCCTAAGAGGAGAGGAAGCGGACTGTGTTTGAAAACCGAAATGTGTGAGCCGGAAGAACTTGGTGTGGGCAGCACACGCCCGTCACACTTCATGTTAGGCCCCCTGGAACCATGCAGAAAGTTTGTGTCTAAGGCTGGATGTGTTCCTCGAGGTGCAGTGCTCCTTTGGTGAGGATTTCCTCCCTCCCGTGTCCTGGACCTTCCTACTGGTGGAGGAGCTAAGAGGATACTCATGGACTCTTCACTCAGCCCTGCAGCGTTTGAACATCTACTAGGAGCCAGCCCTCTGCAGGGTCTTTAAGGTATGCTGGTGAGGGAGGCAGGGTTTCTAACACTAAAGGAACTACTGGGCTGGAGCAGAGGAGAGACCTGTGCTCAGCCTTGTGCCAAGGCTTGTATGAAGTGCATGGGGACACAGGGAAAGAAGCAGTTAATACCAGCAGGAAGGATCTCACACATGGGTTGCAACCCGTCTTCAGGTTCAGATTCTGTAGGAGCTGCTGTCAAAGTATGTTCCCACGCAGCCCTTAGCTGGTTTCTTAATTTCTCATGTTCATAGCAAGGATAAATAATTCACTGCGGATGTCTTTCACTCCTGGTTGGTCAAGAACATGGGTTTCTGTTAGATTTAGGTGAATAAGGACATATGTGCAGTCAGTGGAAGCCAATGAGGTACTTATTTCCTGCTTATTTGCTCTGTGTTCCTCCTGCCTTTCTCCCTTTTGAACCCATAAAATGATCATGGGTTTGAAAACTGAAAAACTGTGCTCAATCTAAAATTCAGAAACAATTTTGCCCAGGTGAACACCACGTAAAAAAAAAAAAACCAAACCCGAAACATAACCAGACAAGACACTCTCCTCCGAATCCCTAATGCTTATTCTCATTAAACACAAAAAAGAAAGAAAAGATAAATTAGCAGAGAAGATGTTTCCATAAGACCAGAGAGCTCCCATCGGGGCTTTGGCTGAGCGGCCCAAGCAGGAGCTAGTTGAATGGATAGGCTGCTGGCTCTGTCATTCCATTTTCCATGTTCCTCATGGCTGAGCACAAATGGGATGTCTAGGGATGCTGCAACCAGGTGACAACCAAGAGACAGTGAACATGAAGCCACAATATGACTAGGATGACTGGGTGAAAAAAAGCCTGGCATTGCTGGGCATTTAAGCAATGACAGCAACAGCCCATCTCTGAACGTCTTGCCATGTGAGAAAAATAGTCTCTGTTTGTTTAAGCCACTAGACTGGGTTTTCTGTTCCTTGCGGCCAAACGGACTCCCAACTGATATAGTGACCTGGTAAAGGGCAAATGTCTCTTCTCCTCCCAAACCTCACAAATGCCTGAAATACCTCACCTTCATACCCTCTACTTGTAAACATGTATTTCCCACTGCTGTGACTTCCCGAGCTTGTCAGGAGAAAGGTGCTAGAGAAATCGTAAATGTTTCATACATGTATCCACATCAGTTCTTCAAGTGTTTATGAGCAGCTATTAGATGGTGATAATGTACTGGTTCTGGGGGTGCAAAGATGAATTCACAGCTTTGCCTCCAGGGAGAAAACAGCTTAGAGGAGGACATGAGCCTGCAAATAGAGTTTTACAGTTCCTTGCAAGAGAGGAGTTTGCCTTGGACAGACAGGTAATATAGGAGAAGAAATGATGAGCTCTGTGTGGTGTGGGGAAGGAGGAAGACAGTAATACCTGGGCTGGGCTTCCATGGAGGGACTGAAGTTTTCCCTGTCAGAAATGGAGGAAGGGAGGCCACTTCAGAGAAGAGAATGTCTGACAGAGCTTGGCGGTTCAGGAGCCTCAAACTCCACATGTCTGGAACCACACTCAGGGTCTTCCTCCCAAACCTATCCTGTTCTCAGTGTTGCCCATCTGCCCGCATGTCCACCTGGCCCACCCAACAACTTCCTCAGCTGCCTTTCCCTTGTCACTGCTTCCCAAGATGGGTTTCATCTCTTGGATCTGACTGGTTTTACCCATGGGCACGAGTGCCCCCTCTCCCAAGTATTTCCATAAGCAGCTTCCCAGCTGGTCACTCTGCAACATGCTGTTTCTCTCTTCCAGACCTTTCTCTACAGTGTGGCCAGAGAGATCGTACTGAAACCCAAAGCTGATCTTATTAACCCCCATTATCTGTAGTTTAGTGATTTCCCTTTGCTCAGATGATAACAACAAAGATCCCGAGCTTTGTCTTAAGGCCCTCACTGTCTCCAGCACGACTTGCTCAGGCCCCTCCCCCAACCTTTTTTCTCCAGGCATGTGGGCCTGCTTTCAGATCCTTGAGCAGGGAACATTCTTTCTTGTCACAGGCCCTACACACATGCTATTCCTTCTTTGTAGAGAATATCATCCAAATGAACCCCTCTTCATTTTTCAGATCTCAACTGAACTTCTCCTAGATCTTGACTAGGTCAACTTCTCCTATTACAAGTTCTCATAATCCTGTGTAACTTTCTGCTGCAGCATTTATTACAGTTTTAATGATGCCATCAAACAGCCACTCTGTCCCAAAGGGCGACAAGGGGATAGTTCACTATCTTGGATGCAGTTAAATTCCATCACGTGCCTCCACAAATTCTGCGGTTCCAGAGGGTGCTGCAAACACAAAAAGGTTGAGATCTACCTTCCTCATTTGTGGGGTGAGAAGAGAGGAAGGTCAAGGTGTATGGGGAACATAGGGCTTTACTGAGTAGGCAGAGAAAGAGGAGCCAGCCCACAAAGGAGATGGGGGAAGAGGGGAGAGGGCAGGGAGGAGCCCAGAGCAAGGGGCCACAGAAACCAGGCAGAGGGGAAACATGGTCAATAGTATCATACTGCATGGAAGTCACATAAAAGGACCAAAACACGTGACAAGGAGAGGTCATGAGTTACCGAGTAACTACAAGTTCAGTGCACTAGGCCAAGGGGAATCCTGATTTAGTGGGCTGAAATACAGAAAAACTGGTGGAGTATAGACCACAATTCCATTTTTTTCAGAAATCTTGACCGGGAAGAGGAGGAGAGAGATGGGATCACACCTAGAAGGGGAGAAAGAGTCAAGGAGGGTAGAGACCCTACCATGTTGTAGGTTAAAAGAACCAGTAGAGAAAAGGGTCTTGAGATTAAGGAAAGAGAGGGAGTTGGAAATGGATCCAGGAATTCTCTGAAATACCTTCTTAGACCTATTCTTTGAGAAACTGAGAAGGGATTTGCTGAACAATATTTCACAAACTTTTCAAAACTATCGATCCTTCCAAGTAAATAAATAAAATAACATAAAAAGTCTTCATCTCAGAGACCAAAGATGTGGACTCAGGGTTGCATCAACTGTCTGTATGATGTTCACCAGCTTGTCGGATACCCCAAATACTAACTCTTTCATCTGCAAAACACGTGTCATAATTTCTGCCATGCTTCAGAGTCATTATCAGAATACCAAGAGGTGAATTCTATGAAATTCATAAAATTGAAAGCACTTTGTTTCACTACTAAGGGGCACAGGAATGGAAGGAACTGTACCTGTTTTCCTATACCGTATCTGAAATTAATCTGTACTTACTGGAAACACCAACAAGAAGAAATTATTATTTAAAATGAACGATGTTACTGATAACCGTTCTCAGTTTTACAAATTCCCCCACGGTATTTCAGAGTACTTCCCTTTATCCAAGGTTACATCCCTGTACGCTGTGGGTGAAGGGGGCAGTCAATGCGGTGTAGGAGGGTCGACGGACTATGAGTCCCCTCCTCACTTCCATCTGGGTCTGCCGCACTGCTAAGGAGATTAGTTTTTCTCCACCTCTTGTTTCTTGACTCTTCTGTTGCCAAGATGGTCCATTATCTACAAGGCAAACTCCGCTTTCAGCTTCTTTGTTGAAATTGTCATTCAGGTTCTAGTGGCTGCAATTTGCCAAGAGCTCTCCCCACTGTTATCACAATGCTCATCCAAAGAGGCCGAGGCTGTGGTTGCCATATCTGAGATGTTGACATGGAAACGCAGTAGGTATTGGGCCCGTGAGAGTCTCTGGGCTGGTAAGGAGTAGAACTGTGAAAGGGAATGAATCCTGTGCCACAGGACTCTTGTCTCATTGCTCAGCACTGTGCCTGGTGCGGAGCAGATTCGGTGCATGCGTGACGATAGCGGTGACTCACCACCACCTCTGCGTGGTTGTGTCAGTGCAACCTCCATCCTGATAAGAGCTATCGTGTCATACTAGAAGCCCCGTGAAGTGGAATGTATCCTCCTTCTGGATCACTGGTTTCTGTTAATGGCACTATCACTCACCGATTCTCTCAAGCCAAAAACCTGGTTCATCCTAACCTTCTCCTTGACTTCCACCACCACCCCCTGGTCCGTCACAAAACCCTGTCCATTCTGCCTCCCAGACACCTTCTTTAGGGCAGGCCTAGTCTACTGCCATCATCTCCAACCTGGTGTCTCTGGCCCCAGTGTTCTTCCCATTCCTCCCAACTGTTCTCTACTCTGTATCCATAGTGATTTTTCTAAAGGGAAAATTTAATCATCTAATTCGCCTGCTCAAAATCCTTCAACTGCTCTTGTTTGATCTCAAGATAAGGACTAGATAACTTAGTATTGCCTCCAAAGCCTCCAAGATTTGTCCCTCCCACATCATCTTCCACTCCTCATCTTCCCTTCAGTATTTATGCTGTGCTCTGGCTATCCCAAAGGACGTGGGCCTCTTGGATTCACCATATGTGCTCCTGACTCTGCCTTCACCCAAGCCACTTTTTTTTTTTTGTCTTGGAATACCTTTTCCCTCTTTGCTACATGGAGAACTCCTCTTCATTCTTCAATATCAGTGCCCACTTACTTTAGAAAAGCTTTCTGAACCCTCAGTCTAGACTAGGGGCCCCTCTTTTGACTATCTAGCACCTTCTTTCTCCATCTGCACCGCAGCACTTAGATCATGGTGTCATAGCTCTTGGTTATATCTTTAAGGGCAGAAGTGGTGTCATTGTCTCAATACCACCAGTACCTAGCACATTGGGTGTCATATAATAAGTCAGTACTCAATAAATATTTCAGTGATTAATTAGTTTTCAAAAAATATCTAGCCTTCCTTTTCTCATCTGTCCAGGGAATTTTCTGCACCAGAAAGATAAGAGCTTAGAGGTGATGAGTCAGCTGAAGTGGATGCTTTATTTCTGTCCTGGGGAGAAAGGACTCTGTTTAACCCTCATGGTATGGAGCAGGTTGGAACAGAATGATAGGATAAGAAAGACAGTTTCAGAGCAATTCCTGAGTCAGAGCTCAACTCTGTAGCTTTGTTACTTTGTTGAAAATGGTGCAGACTTCTGAACAAGAACCACACATTTCAAATATTCAAGCAAAAAAAGTAGTCCAAGATTAAATAAACATGCTATAATTTTCCTGCCATTTTGGGCTGGTTGCATTTGTATTGCTTAAATAGAGACACCCTGTTCTCAAGGATGATTAAGAATCAACTGTTCTAGAAAGTCCTGGAATTCTGCATATTAAGATGGTAATAAGAGGGTGGTACGTGACATGGTGTTAAACTGTCACTTTCTGGCAACAAAGGAGAGGGACAGCTTTTCTGTCTGAAAGGTCAGTCACCAGGTGACACAGCCAGGCCTTGGTCAGTCAGTTCTCAAAAAAAACAAACCTTAGTCTTCCTCTTTCTACATCTATAAGGTTAACAAGTTCAGATATCAGATTAGCTGTGTTTCCCTGTATTAAAAAAGACTAGTATTCCTATTTTTTTCCAGTGCTGGTAAATTTTGATCTGAGATAACATAAGGTTGAAGGAAGATATTATGTCACGCAGAAAGAAAGAATAGCACACTTGTCCAAGGGCCTCGCCTACCAGCTCGCTACTGCTTAATAAGAATAAAAAATTGCATCCTGAAAACATTTGAAGAAATGCTTCTTAAATCAAAGTTCATCTTAATCAGCCTGAAATATTTATCCTTCTTGGCTATTCAAGCAAATAGTCAGGAAGCACTTGGTAAAGATGGAGGAAGGCACTTTGCTGGAAAAGTCTGCTGAAGAACAGAACCCCAGCAGGGAAGCCAGATTATGATATCAAAGGCCATGTGGTCTAGCCCAGAAAAAATGCATAGGAACTTCAGGGTGTAACTCCCAGTATATCTCCACACATCCAACCAGGTGACATTATAACATGGAAGATGAAAACAGGTGGAAAATATGCTCGAAGTTCCTTTTGCCTGAAATAGAAAAAATGAGTCCTATTCAAGGTTTCTTTTATTTTATTTTTAATGATAAAGTAATGTATGCTCTTAGCTCCATATGGAGACAATTTAGAAAACACAGAAAATCACAAAGAAGAAAATTTGCAGGGCACCTGGGTGGCTCAGTGGGTTAAATCCTCTGCTTTCGGCTCAGGTCATGATCTCAGCGTCCTGGGATCGAGGCCCGCATCGGGCTCTCTGCTCAGCAGGGAGCCTGCTTCCCCCTCTCCCTGTCTCTCTGCCTGCCTCTCTGCCTACTTGTGGTCTCTCTCTCTGTGTCAAATAAATAAATAAAATCTTTAAAAAAAGAAGAAGAAAATTTGCAAATAACCCATAATTATTCTATAACACAGATAAGCAGAGGTAATATTTTAATGTATTTCTCTGAAACATACATACTCATCCATATAATATAACATGTACACACAAATGTTCTGCTTTTTTCACTTAGTATTACCTCACTGGTGAATTTCCTTGTCATTACATACATGGTCCAGTGCAGGGACCCAGGCAGCTGAAGACGGATTGTGGTTCAATCCTCATTTGACGGGTCAACCTGGAAGTGACATAACTCATGTGGGCAGCTGGGTTTCAAAATCCAGTGTTTATTTGGTGTGAGATTGAGGGCTAGCAGCCATTAATGTATGAAAGTCTGCATTTGTGTAAAAAAAAAAAAAAAAAAAGACAAGTCCCTAGGAGTGAAATCACAAGTGAGCCAAGAGAGGAAAGGCACAGAATTCAGGTATGGCAGAATCAAACCCTCCTTTCTCCTGTTCCGGGCAGTACAGGATCAAGGAGAGAGGCCTGACGTGGCTTTCATTTTGCTCACCCCGTCAAACACACTTTAAAGGCCCATTAACAGTCTTCCAGTTTTTTGTCTCTAAAGAGAGAAAAGCTTCCTGGGACCCTTCCATCAATTCCTCTTTCCAAGAGAAGGAAAGGGAACATCCGGGTACTTGGGCCGTGTAAACACGGCGCACACGCATTCTTTTGTCCTGATCAGCCCAAGAAAATGCTTTAGCTGGAGTTCTCAGTGAACAATTTGCACAGTGAGTTTTCAAATAATACTCATCTTTGCAGAGATGTTATGTTAGCTGTCTCCTTTCCTGACTTAGTTTGAGAGATTCTTTCCCTCTACAGTTTATCTCATTAACACTTTTTAGCTTTCTTTTTTTTTTTAAATCAATAGTTAAACAGTTAAACTAAGGACCTAGGAATTTAACAGTTTGGTACTTGAGAAACCATTCCTGTGGCTCTTTTGTTCTAAAGCCTTCAAATGGAATCAATGAAACATGGACAGAAATGCTGTGTGTATGTGTGTAGGGAGGGGTTTCCCTTCCTGAATAAAATGGCATTTTTTTTTTGTAGGTGCTGAGATTGATAGACTTTGAACATAGGAACTTTGATTTTTAGAATCCAAAGGATCAGTTAATAGAAGTATTGAGTTCCTAGTAAAGTTAAATAAATTCAGATTAATCTATTGGTTATTTCACTTAATATTTTATTTCTCAATGATTCCAATGAAGGACACCACTAAAGTAGTTTGGATAATTTAGTAAAAAGACAATGATTTGGTTAGTTGTTTTCCTATTTTAAAAACTGATTTTTTAAAATCAAAGTGATAATACACATGAGTTTAAAAATGGTGCTGAAAAGCTTATGAAAAAGACTTTCCTTACTCCAATTTCCCTCTTCTGCAGAAGCAACCACTCCCAACTCCTTGAGATTTTTCTTTTTTATCTCTATTCATATTTTAGTAATATGCATTATGTACTCTTGTTCAATTAATCTGTTTTTTTTTAAAGATTTTATTTATTTGACAGAGAGACACAGCGAGAGAGGGAACACAGGCAGGGGGTGTGGGAGAGAGAGAAGCAGGCTCCCCACTGAGCAGGGAGCCCGATGTGGGGCTGGATCCCAGGACCCCATGATCATGACCTGAGCTGAAGGCAGATGCTTAACGACTGAGCCACCCAGGCGCCCCCAATTAATCTGTTTTAGACATGAGCATCTAACTTCTATAACGGTGAATTAGGATTTAGCTTTTGTAATTGCTTCATTTTTTGATTTGTTTAGTTTTCTTTGAATCTATTGCTAAGTTTTCTTACACCTCCCATAGGTTCCCAGTACAAATTTCAGATAATTTGATCAATCCATTCTCCTCCAAACTGGGCTGGTTGCTCCTCAGGCCTGCTGACCAGCTGCCGTCCTGGGAATTCACCCACCCTCCCTCCCATGCTGGATTTCCTGGTGCTTGGAATCCACATTTTCTTCTCTCTCAGCTTCTTGCCTGACACCTGCTTTAGTGGTTGAGACTTTACACACTTGATCGTTAGTTGTGGGAGGCATGGAACTCCAGGGTGAATATTAGGTTCCTGAAAATGTTGATGGCATTTCTCCACTGTCTTCCAGCTCCCAGTGGTGTGCTTGACAAGTCCATTGCAGTTGTTAGCCCCAGTCCTTTGTTTGTGAACTTACCTTAGATCTTCTCTTTATTCAGTAATCTGAAATCTTATGATGGGTCTTGGTGGGGTCCTTTCTCATTCGTTATGCTTGGTAATTGGTAGTTCATGAACATGGAGACATGATTTCTTTGCACTAGTCTTGAGTAATTCCTCCTTTTTAAAAAAAGGATTGTTTATTTGAGAGAGAAACAGAGGAGGAGGGAGGAGCAGAGAGAGAGAGAGAGAGAGAATCCTCAAACAGACTCCCCACTGAGTGTGAGCCTGATGCATAGCTCAATCCCAGGACCCTGAGATCATGACCTGAACTGAAACCAAGAGTCGGATGCTTAACTGACTGTGCCACCCAGGCACCTCTGAATAATTTCCTCCTATCTATTTTCTCTGTTTATTTTCTCTGTTTCCTCATAGACTTACAGAAGTTGGACCCTCTAACAAGGACTGCTAGTTGCCTACCTTAATATTTGCATCCTCTCCTTCCTTAGTAGGACAACACTTACCGGTTGGCTGTGGTAAAGTACCAGATAAAAGTACACATTTCCTAGATTCCTTTGTAGCTGGATGAGAGCAAGTTAATAAATTCTGGCCAGTGAGATACCAGTGAAAATTATAGGACTTATTGAAACCCTGCATTTGGAGCTGACTTAGCCGAGAAGAGTACCCTTTGTCCCTCCTGGCTTCCTCTTTCCTGATGCTGGAATGTGGACATTGTGGCCAGAGCACCAGCAGCTGTCTTGGATTATGATGTGTTTTGAGGATAGAAGCCACATGCTGAAAGAGGCAGAGTAAAAAGATGGGAGTCTCTCGGGAGCCACCATACCACCCTTAGTATGCTTACCTCCATTTAAGAGAGAATAAATCCTTGCACGTTTAAGCCATTAGCATTTTACATTTTCTGTTAAATGTAGCCAAACCTAATCTTATCTGATACAGACCTTCTGGATTGATATTCTAAGTTTAATATTGTTTACTCTCCTTTTTTTTTTTTTTGTTAAACTTTCTTGGAGTCTTGAAATTTTTTTCAAATTTTGGCTTTCTATTTTCTTAATTTCCAATTTTTATTTTTATTTTTCTGTGATCTTATTTCATGGATGCTACATGGTCTCTTTTATCTGTACTTTTGGGGGGAAGGTTTCTTCTGCTTTTGGGACTGTTTCTGCTGTCTTCAAATCTTTCTGCAGCTTGCTTCAATCTCTTTTTCATGTTAGAAGCTTTCCTCAAACACCAGGTGACCTTTAGTTGTCAAATTCTGTTTTAGAAGTTCACCCCTGATTAGAAGCTCCAAGTTCATGGATGAGGCTTGCTGATCTATGGGTTCCCTTGCAAGAGGTCAGGAAGGAGATAGCCCATCCACTGGATGATCTCCAGCCTTTGAAGCTAGGTCTATGTTTATTGAATTCTTCTAAAGAAAGATCTACCAACCTCCTGCGTTAAGATTGTAAACCTGTTTGTGGAAATTCTGGGATTGGGGTAAGGGAAGGGAATGTTGCTGTTCAGCATGAGGATTTACATATTATCCTACAATTTTCAACCCCTTACCATCTCCCCTATCCTCCACAGGCTCTATTATCTCAGGGCTAAAATGTCTCCCGTTGACTTTCTTGGTTATTTAAAAATATTGAGTCTTGTGACTGCCCTCTCTTCTGATTTGCCTCTGGAAGTTAGTGAACAATGATTTACTATTAAATACCCAGAGTGTACCTGGTAGGTAAAATGCAGACAGCTTTTTCCTCCTCCCCAGTACCAAGCCAGGAAATAAGAAGACAGGGATGGAGACTCACAGAAAAAGACACTTCTGCCATCCCTCCATCTGCCATTGGTACATGCCAGATGGGTTGAAGGCAGGTTGCCTTTTTTTCTTCTTCTTCCATATAATGATTGTCTCAGCAGTTCGTCTGCTTGCCTGCTTGCTTTATATATGTATGTGTGTGTGTGTGTGTGTGTGTATTTATTTATTTATTTATTTATTTATTTATTTATTTATTTAGGTGAGTTGAGAGAGAAGGATGGGGAAAACTAAGTTCTTGCTCCACATTCCATGTGATGAATGCTATTGATTTTTGTAATTGCAGCCAGATCTGCATTATATCTGTTGATGAAGGGGGTCATGATACAGTAAATTTTCAGCTCACAGAAATGTGAATTAGGGCAAAATGATAATAAGAATGATAACAATAGTACGAATAGTTAATTGAGGGCTAGGCACTATCTTCTTTAATCATTATAGCGGTGCTGTGAAGTACACATTATTATCACCTCCATTTGTCAAATGAGAAAAGGGAGTCATAACAGGGTTAAGTAACCTGTTCCAGATCCTACCGTGGACAGTGGAGGATCTGGACTTTATAAATAGATCTGTTTGGCTTCACTCCTAGCTATAGTGCATATATGCTATAATGTGTTTTCTTTTTCATTCATTTTTTCTTTTATCATGTTGTGTCAGACATTAAACATGTGGTATATATTTTTCTCAATTATTTTCCTTATGCTTTTGCTAATACTCACATGTTTTGAAATTGGGATACAATTTTACCCCAACTTTGTTTTAAAATAAATTAACTGTAGTTTGTAATGACTACCCAGAAATTTATTCATTCATTAAATAGTGATAGATCACCAACTCTGTGCAGGGAAGTATGCTATCTCCAGGTGGGATAAACCTTCCAGTACCCTTTCTCTCCTCGTCTTTAAGTGTTTAATAGTTGGTAGACATGCAGTCAGAGGATCCCACCTGTTAAAGACTAAAACCAACCATCATGCTATTGGTTTGAGCCTTTAAAAAGTCTTAAAAACACTAAAGAATCTTTTTTTTTAAAAGATTTTATTTATTCATTTGACACAGAGAGAGAGAGATTACAAGTAGGCAAAGAGGCAGGCAGAGAGAGAGGAGAGAGGAGGAAGCAGGCTCCCTGCGGAGCAGAGAGCCCGATGCGGGCCTCGATCCCAGGACCCTGGGATCATGACCTGAGCCGAAGGCAGCGGCTTTAACCCACTGAGCCACCCAGGCGCCCAACACTAAAGAATCTTAAGACAAGTTTAAGACGGTATCTGGCTGATCCCCCGTAATGGATCAGCACATGTAGAATTCAATGTCAAAGCCTTAAATTTGGTCTCTGCCTTAACTTGCAGTACCTCCATGAACCTTGTTTCCCCCATTTAGACAATAAGGGTAAAAATAAAGCCAGCTCATGTACAGTTATGTAAAGAAATGAGACTGCATGTGAAATACAGGGAAAGAAAAGTCTCTGTGTTAATTAGATTATTGAATTAGTGGCATGAGAAAATTCTAAGCAGGTGAGGAGGCAAAAGCTAATTAGCTGACCAAACCAATAGTCTCACTATGCCCTTTCTGAAGTGTGAGGTGCTCACTTAGGGTGAAAACTTCTAGGCTTCTATCTTCATAGCACACTGATGGTTGTTTTGGGAAATGTCGATTTGCAAATAATAATTCACACATGGTATGAGCTCAGCTGCTTTAGGAGGTTGAAATCAATGAGTCTGGGAGGCTTGTCTACTCCTCACCCCCTCTCCCCTTCCAGGAGGAAGGCTTACTTGGTTCAGCTGACAGTGGCCAGTGATTTTGTAAGCTGCTTGACTGTTTCTGGGTTTGAAGTTCACTGGCGGGTGGTGGGGAATAAGGCCTGTAACCCAGTAAATAGTCAGGGTTACCCTTTACCCCTTTTCTTAGGGAAATAGGGCACGGGAAGAGGAGAGAAAAGATGGACAGAGCAGCAGCCTCCAGGTTGTCCCAGGGGCTGGATTGTCATAATTCCAGTACAAATGAATGGTACACATTATTGAAATTGTCCACAAACTTCACCAGGTTGAAAAATCAGTGAGTGCAAAAGCCCTTGGATAATGTCAGGTTTAATATAACTCAAAAGGCAAGATGGGGGAGGGGATGCAAAACAAAGCAACTGTTCAAGCTCAGAACATCCATGTATTGCATTCTGTTGGAGGAGCCAGATTTTTTCTCTTGGAAATTTTCTGGGAGAAAAACAGAGAAAGACAGAGATAGAGGATGAAAATCTGGATTGTGTGCTCATGTGGATTTGAAAAAGAAAATGTTCCTTGAGACTAAGCTTCACATGCTGCCCAATTTGGGGTCTTCCATCCCTCAGACTACAACATCTACTATACTGTGTGGGTATAAAGGGTGTCCTGGTGTCCTTTGATGGACCTACAAGATCACAAGAACCTGCTTGCACCTTCTTGTGTGAAGAAACAAGATGACCGAGTCTGACCTTCCTCTTTCTTCCTGGGAGTCTTCTTTTCCTCCTTCTGGAGACCTTGGCAGAGGCTCCCGCTCTGCCATCCATCTTTATTTTGCTAATATCACTGCTTGGCTGCCCTCAAAAGATGGAATCATGGTTTATTTTCAGTTTGAGTAATGACAGGATTCACCGTTTTCCACCACGCAGGTTTCTGGGAGCTTTTAAAGAAATCGTTATAGGTTAAATAACCAGAGGCAGAGGCCCTAATGCACTCTTGTTGGCATCTGCCCTTTCTCTAGTCCAGAAACTGAGCAGCTCCCTCTCTCTTTCACAAGTACATTTGAGAATATTTGCTGCTGGTCAAGTAATGTCAGACTTTTAAAAAGGCCTGAGAGAGGAGATGGGAAAGAATCAATCTTTGCACTAAGATTGAGAGCTTTTCAGATTTAATAAACTTAGACAGAAGGTGACATCTCATTAGTCTATGAAAAATCTCTTTCCTTTCTCCTCAAGAGGGGATTGAGGTTGCCCAGGGAGAGAGTTCTAAGGAAGCTTAGTGGCCTGGCCTAGGGAAGCCCCACCCCTAAAAAGCAGGCCCTACTCCCCTAAATTAGCACAATAGCTTCAGAAAGGGTCTTGAAAGCTCCTGGAGAGACCCTCTTGCTGGGTGGACTCAGGGGAAAAAGCATGGGCTTTGGAACCACAAGCTCTGAGTTCATGGCCTGGTGGCTACCTACCCGAGGATCTTGGACAAGTAGCTTGACCTTCGGAAAAGTCTCCTTTTCCTTATCTGGATTTCAGGGTTACGACAGGGGTAACACCTATGTTGTAAGACTGAGTACCAAGCATGATGACATGTAAGGACACTTGTTCATAGCAGGTGCCTAATTAATGACCATAGTTATTGTTATGATTGTTGCCATATTATTTAACTGCCGACTCAACAAGTCCATTTGGGTGTTTTATAAGTTTCTCAAATGTAACTTGTCCAAAATAGAACTCACAAGTCCTACCCCCTTCCACAGTCTCCTCCGCCAAAAGGCCCACCTTAGCCTTCTCTACTCCCAGCAAAGGGTAACCACCATCCCACTAGGAGCCTGGATCTGCCTTTAAAAGTTACCCCAAATGCCATAACTTTTCCTATCTCCATTGCTACTGCCAGGATCTGAGCCACCATCATCTCCCACCTCGATGCCAGTGACAGCCTCCCAAATGGCCTCCCTGCTCCAGACTTGGCCTTCCTCCAGAGAGCTACAAAGTAGTGTTGTTTTTGTTGTTTTTTAAAAAAAGGTAAAACAGATCAGGTGACTCACCTGTGTAAAACCCCCCAATGCCTTCCATCCTCTTCCAAGGCCCACAGACTCCTACACAGTCAGACCTTCCTGTCTCTCCAACTTTATCTCCTAACTCCTGGTTCAGTATGCTCAAATTACAGTCACACATCAGGTTTATTTGCATGTCAGGGCCTTTGCACATGCTGTTCTCACATGCTGTCTGAAACCCCCCCCCCAAATCTTTGCAAAGTGGCCTGACTCTTATTATTGAGGACTCTGCTCAAATATTACCTCTTCAAAGAAGCTCTTCTGACTTATTTGAAATTACTAGGGTCATTGTCCATTCACTCTTTATCTGTAACTCTTTAAAAAATTTTTCATGGTGTTTATCACTGAGATAATAAAAACATATGGATAAATAAATGTATCTGTGTTTAAAAAATGTATATTCTCTGTTCTAGTATGGAAGCTTTGAGAAGACAGAGACCTCCATCTTATTCACAGCTCTGTACTCATCACCTAGAATAGTGCCTCAATTATTTGTTGAATGAATGAATGAAAGCATTATTAATGGTATCGTATTTTAATTCCATCACTTATCTCCTTCTTCTGTGGCCTTATGTACATGTACCTCAGTTCACTGTGACACATCCTTATTTCCTGCCCACTGTTTCTCCTTTTGGGCTCACAACTACCAACCGAATAACCAATTGCCAATGTGTGAAGAGCAGGGGTTGGAGAGGTGGGGAGGTGAAATTCCTAAAATGAGATGTGCTTCTTCAAAATGGGTTTTTATTGTCTTATCATTTTGTAGCATTAGGGGTGAACATTTGAGACTCAGGCTCTGGGGAAGATCTCTGGGCTGTGATCTCCTAAATCCTACCTTCTATCTACATGGAGTAGGTGGGGAAGGGCTAGTTCTACTCCCGTTTAATAAAATGGACTCCTCCATTCCCACAAAGAATTCCTTGAAACAAGTGACACTGACACACAATTGTGTGATTTTTTCCTCAAGTGAAAAGCCTATGGCTTTGCCTACCTTTATTGGCATACATTTCTCTACCTGACTTTTGAACACAAAACCGAAAGAGTGGCAGGATAGTAAACATCTTCTAGACCAGCAGTTTGTAGAACACTGTTTTAAGGGTATTAACAAAAGACAATAACAAATCCAAACAAACAACTAGATGCTCCTACTTCCAACTATCCAAGGGCTCATACTTTAGCTAAAGGAGTGCAAGCTTCCATCTGTGCAACCCAACAGTTGGCAGCCAGTGTGATGGGGTGACCAGAGCCTGGACACTGGAGTTAGACAAGCCTGACTTTCATCCTTGATCTGTCTTTTCCTAAACCTCTTTGAACCCAGTCCTCTCATCTGTAGACAGAGATGCTAAGAGCAACTTTAAAGGGTTGTCTGAGGAGCTAATGAGCTAGCTTATTTAAATAAGCCCAATCCCTGATGTACAGAAGCCACTCAATAAGTATTACGTCCTCTTTACCTCACCATGATAAAGGAGAGCATTTGCTAGGAGCGCTTTTGGCTTCAAGTAACAGAAGACCAATTAGAGAGACTTAAAACTTAGAGGTTTATATTTCTCAAATAACAGGAAGTCAGAGGCGGGCAGTTGCTTGCTATTAATTCATCAGCTTAACAACATTAAGGCTGATGTCTCTGCATTTCTCTTGACCTTTTCCTTTTGCTCATAGGGTGGCTATTGCAATTCTACTATCATATTTGTGTTCCAGGCAGGAAGAAGGAAGAAGGAGGAAAAGAAAGGTAGAAGGCCAAAGGGCCATGGGCCTCTTTACCAGGAAGGCAGCCATTTTTTAAAAGCTCTACCAGCCAGAGGTCTGCTTATAGCTCATTGGCAGAACTGTGGCTGATGGCCATCTCTAGACCAATCACAGGCCAGGGGGAATGAGATCGTTTTGGCTGATGTAGATCTATTGCTGAGTATTCTCTGGAGCAAAATCAGGGTTCTGCATTCAGAAAAGGTGTGGGGTGGTGATAGTGGAAAACGACTACTTAGTGGACAATAAGTGGTGTCTGCCACACGGAAGGAGAACCCATCCATATAATTCCAATGAGAACAAAACTAAAGAAACTTCCATCTTGTACTGCAAATTCCAATTACTGATGGAGATCAGCAGCATTTATGACACTGAAAAAATTACTAAGAACCTCAGGGATAAATTTCCTAGGAATGGTCTTGCTAGCAAATCTATCCTTCCTTTGACCGTTTGAATTAAACACATGAAAGCATTCAGTTGCCCGAATATCAGGCTCCATCCAGAAAAAGAATTCCCATGAACTTTAGTGCACTATGCACTGAATCTAAAGAAAATTGAGATTAGTCTGAATTTAAACATTCACCCTAAAACTGTATCATTAGCTTCAAGCATAGAAATGTACACAGAATGTGAAAGAAGGCTGTGATCCAATATTCCCAAATTGTTCTTGGAAAATGATGCCATTGGCTAAATGAGGAATTCATGGAACTGTGAACAGTGTTAAGTTGAAAAGGCCATAGTCGTAGGGCTGGGTATCAGGACGGGGAGCAGGATGAGGCACCAGGAACATAACAGAATTGCCGAGCAAGGGCTGTGAAGAAGGATCAAGGGTAACTTACTCAATAAAATGATAAAAACAAGCATTCATGCTTAATGAAGAATAATTACCGTAAAAGACTACATTTAGGTCTCCAGTAAGCCTGAGTATCTTTTGACAAAACCTTGTCAGTATGAGAAAGGGCTATATAGGCAAGCATTTTGCAGTAATAGGAAGTAAATCTATGAAATTTCTGCTTATTTCTTTGTTTATCCCCCTGAAGTAATAAAACATTGTTGGAACTGGGGGTGGGGTGTGGGGGAGGTGGTGATGAGAGAGGAACTACATCAACAGTCCCAGACCTAGAGATCCAAGCCCAAGGGTAAGAGAGAAAGAAACGTGTGACAAGGAGAGGAGAGCAATGGAAAGACCAGCTGGAGTCCTCAAGGGCACCAACCAGGAGATAAGGGTGGCCTCAAGTGTAAGAGAGATTAGCTCTTAATCTTCTGGGTCACACTTAACCTTATTTTTATCCCTGCCACCAAGTGTCTTCTATCTCAAGAGTCCCCATCTTCACAGCGGTCACCTTTAAAGATGTTTGAAGCAACTTCCATTCCCACCAGTAGGATACGGGCATTCCAGTTGCTCCACTTCCTCTCCCACACTCAGTCTTTTATTTGAGCCATTCTGGTGGCTGAGTAGTGGTGTATTGCTGTGATTTTTAAATTCCATTTCCCTGCCGACTAGTGATGTTGAACACCTCTTTACACACACATTGGACATTTGGGAAGCTTAGTTTATGAAGTGCCTATTCCAGACTTTTGATCACTTAAACTTTTGGTTTTGCCTTTTAAAACTTAATTTATAGTAGTCTTTGATTGCCATGGGATAGGAGTTCTTAGTCAGATACGTGTAGTGCAAATATCTTCTCTCACTTCATAGTTAGCTTCTTATCTCTCACTTTTTTTTTAAAGATTTTATTTATTCATTTGACAGAGAGAGAGAGAGCACAAGCAGGGGGAGAGGCAGAAGGAGAATCAGACTCCCCACTGAGCAGGGAGCCTGATGCAGGACTAGAACATGACCTGAGTGGAAGGCAGCACTTAAGCAACTGAGTTACCCAAGTGCCCCTGCTTCTTATCTCTTAATGGGGTCTTTTGATAGACAGAAAGTTCTTACTACTGAAGAGAAATATTTCTATAATTTTTTCCTTTTATGATTGGTTCTCTTTATGATCTGTTCAAGAAATCTTTGTATTTCTTGAAGGTCATGAGGATGGTCTCTAATTTATTCTAGAAGCTTCATTGGTTTTGCTTTTAAGTCTATGATTGGCCTTAAATTTTCTCATTTAATCATCACAAGCTCTCTTTCTAGTAATACCTGACACATGATTTAGAGCACACTTAAATCCTTTAATTCCAAGAATTACAGGGCTGTTTTCAAGCTGAGATAGGAAGGGAGTCTATATCTATTTATGTCATCTGGGCAGGGCTTCAGAAGTGCTCTAAACAGGTTTCAAGGCTCACACTAATGCAAAGACAGCATCCTTCCTGCATTTCCACCCACGGTGTCAGGTCAGAACATGTTCACAAAAGTACCAGAAGCAGATGGGAATGGAGATAAACAGACAGTCATTATGCATCTTGAAGTCTTGACCTTTTGATTTTAAGTATTTTAAAAACACTTCAGAGTAGAAATACAATTGTCCTGAGTTGCATTTTTACCAAGGGCTTCAAATTGTGCTTGTAAGCAAACTTCTCAGGCTCCTTGGGCTTCTTCAGCTCCTTGATGCCCCAGAGGACAGTCTAACTATGGGGGTGTTTTTCTTAGGATGTGGTGGAAGGTGTGCTCTCCTGTCAGGTGAGGCAGACAGCCCTTCTGGTCAACAGCCATGGGAAAGGGCAGGGGTGAGGCATCTGTTACTTGGATCCAAACACGTGGATCTCTCTTATTCTGAGAAAGAACCATCCCTTTTAGAAGCCCCTTCTGCATTCTGAGGCAGAGTGATACCTTCCTCCAATATTTATTGCATGTCTGTTTCCTGGAAGTTACCTTCACCTGCTTCAGTCCATTAGGTCTTTGCTGCAAGCCCGTGAGATAAGTAGTAGTACTTCAGAGAGGTTAAATAACGTGCCTTAATTCGCAGTCCTAAAGATAGCAGAGCTGGCACGTGAATCCAGACCTCCTAACTCCACACTGAATGTTCTTTGTACTCCTTTGCACTAAATGATGCTATCTCTCATTTCTGTACAATTTCGCCCGCACCGGTCTTTCTTAATATGCTTCTCTTAGATGTCTTAGCTCAGGTCGCCATAACAGAATGGCTTAAACAACAATTTCTTTCTCACGGGCTTGCAGCTGGAAATCCCATGAGCAGGGTGTCCACTCAGCTGGGTTCAGTGTGTCTCCTCTTATGGGTTGCAGACAGCCGACTTTTCTTTGTATCTTCAAATGGGGTGGGGGAAGAGAGTTCCCTTCATCCCCTTGTAAGGGCACCAACCCCAATCAAAAGGGCCCTACCGCCATGACCTCATCTAAGCCTAACTACCTCCCAAAGGCCCCACCTCCGAATACCATCACACTGAAGCTGAATGAATTTTGGGAGGACCCAAACATGTAGTCCATAACATATGGGTAGTTTTTAATCTAGGGTCTCCTTTTCATGCCTTTGTGAAGCCTTGGAATTTTTAGGAGATGGTGTTTGCTTGTACGATTATATGCACAAAGGCCCTCCTTTTCATCAGGTTCCAATTATCCAAAGTTCCCATGAAATAAAAAAGTCACAGTGTTGGAGGATGATAAAGTGGGAGCCCCTGGGGTGGCCTCGTTGGCCATCAGGCGTGGGCAGCCCGTCTTAGTGGTGGGAGCATGTGGTGCCCTCCTTAGCTCCTCAGGCTTTGTAAACGTGACAGCCGTCTGGTTTGTGCTGTTTGTGAACTCTGAGAGGCTTCCCAGTGCTCTGTAATATCCCTCAAGTGAAACAATATGTTTTCTTTTCTCTTGTGATTATAGGGAAGAAGAATAATGTTCATAATAAATAATCAAGGCCGCTTGTAAATCATATATACAGTACAGAATGTTCTTCCAAGCTTTTTTTCCCTAGTTCTCTTCCCACGTTTCTCCTCTTTGTGTTGTGCTCACATCTCACGGCAGTGAGCAGCCTTCAGGCTGGTTAAAGATTGTTGTAGACGTTATTATCATAATCACAGAATCTCTGGGTGGCAAGAAGCACATGCTGTGTTTGTATAGTGAGAAGTCTCCGGTAACAAGAACTGTAGTGAGGTTTACTCAGCTGAAGCTGTTATGGGTCAGAGAGAGAAGAAATACAAAGGGGGAAGGGAGAGGGGACAAGTGAGGAGGGAGGGAGAGAGGGAGAGGCAGAGAGAGGGGAAGTAAGCAGCTGGTGGAGAAGGATGAGGCAGCAACTGGGATTGTAGATTATTTTTGCACATGCAAGGCTTTTCGTAGGTAGATCAGGTAGCTCTAGGAGGGGACAGATCTGCCTTGGAGGCAGGCCCCTACGTGTGAATCCTCTGGCAGAGAGGAAAACAGAGCTGGTATCTGTGATACCGAGCCAGGTATTATGTTGAGTTTGCTTGGGCTAGCAGCATTGGCTAGGAAGCTTATGAAGAATGCAGAGTCACAGGCTCCACCCAAAACCACCAAATCAGAATCTTTATGTTAACAAGAGCCCCCCCAGTGATCCATAAGTACATTTAAGGTTGAGGAACACTGACCCGGGGGACACTCAGGCAGGTGGCAGAGGGGCTGATAATGTGGGTAACAGTGAGACACCAAAAGTCATTACTGGAAGAACCCAGTAACCAAAATGATTGGATGACAGGTAAAGAAGGGCAGTGCAGCAGAATGGTTAGGAAGAGTTCATATCCCAGCCTTGCCACTTACCAGCTGGCTGACCTTAGGCAATGACTTAAGCTCTGTTAACAAAGAAACTGTAGACTCCAAATGGAGTAACGTATGCTAAGCCCCCTGTCAGCAACTCAAGACTTAATACTTAACGTAATGGCAATTTTGGCTCCTCCCAGGGATGTGACCTTTAGCCAGTCAATGGAGAATTACCTAATCAGCGCTAGTGAGGTAATCTACATGATAAATCTCTACCCTCTCCACAAAGGAAGGTGACCTTGACTGAAATATTCCTTTCTTCTGTTTATGACTTCCTTGTCCCAGCAACTTTCTACATTTAAACCTTCCCTTTTGTACAGCTGTTCAGATCTTCCTTCTATTTGCTAGATGTGTTGCTGCTGGATTCATGAATTGATTCAATAGAGTCAGTTAGATATTTATACTTACTTAGTTGAATTTTGTTTTTGAACAACTCTTTGGGTTTCAGGATCTTCGTCTTTAAAACAGTGACAGCAATAGCACCTCCATCAGAGGTGGTTATAAGGAAAATTGAGTTTACATATAGGAAGTCTTAGAACTATTCCTGGATGGATAGTTACAATAATTGTTGTTATCATTATTATTATTATTCTATTATGTACCTGGCTTCAGCAAGTACACTGAGAGTGAAGAAATTAGAAGCAGGAAAAGCAGTTTCAGGTTTCAGAGAGTCAGATCAAGCTGGGAAGAGAGCAGAGACAGTCATCTCTGGAACTTGCCCCAGTACAAAAACAGCTGATTTCATCCCTGGGTAAGCTGCTCTCCTGTTTACCAAGGGTACTAATAATAACCAGCCCTTGCATCTGTTTCACACATCACCTCCCTACCTCCCCCCTTCCAGCTTTTAGAATGCTATCCATGCGTATCTCTTCTTTTCTTCCTTCCTGGCTGTGGGCACAGGCTCAGGTTGAATGTGTCCTGAATAGGAGGGCAGTAGGATAAACAGGAAAACACATGATCCAACTCCAGGGGTCAAAGGAATTCCCGGTTCTGTCCTTAGACTGCAGCCATGTCTTTGTCAAACCACCACTCACTTGCATTACTCACCTGCATTGACCGTCTTTGTAGTAAGAGGAGAAAAACATCTGTTGTGGGCATCAAAACTCCCTGACATTGGCCTGAATGCAGATGATCACCTGGATTCTGCTTCCTGGAGCTCTCAGTCTTGGATTTACAAGTATGTAAAAGAGTTGACAACTTTTCCAGAGTTGCTGGCTCTGGGAAGTTGAGTTGACTTGGTTAGTCTGAGAATGAGGCAAGTATGTCAAAAAATTTACCTCCTTGGGGTGCCTGGGTGGCTCAGTCAGTTAAGCATCTGCCTTCGGCTCAGGTCATGATTCTGGGGTCCTGGTATCGAGTGCCACATCGGGCTCTCTGCTCAGCGGGGAGCCTGCTTCTCCTCTTCCTCTGCCTCCAGCTCTGCCTACTTGTGCTCTCTCCATCTATCTATCAAATAAATAAATAAAATCTTTAAAAAACATTTACCTCCTTTCCTCCACTGTCCTAACTACAATGGGTTAACAAGCACCTCTATTAAAATGTCAATACCAAAGTAAAGGTTAAAATTTATAAGTAATTTCTCTTTATTATGAATTACTATAACTAGATAAGTTCTCATCCACTATCAATAGCATTAAGGGAAGAGCAATGTTCTTGGATTCAGTGGATGGGAGGAAGATCTTAGGATGGTTTTGTAGAGTAGGGAACTCTCTACATGGATGGGGGAGGTTTGGGAGAGAGAAATGAAGAGCTTTTGGGGAGGCGAAGAATATTAAAGAGAAGGCAGCAGAAGGTGGAATACAGGTCACAAAATGAAATGGAAGGACACCAATGAAAGTCTTGATGACTTTGGAACTGGGCCAATGGTTGGTGGAAATAATCACCTCAACATACAGTTGGTCCTTGAACAATACAGAGGTTGGGGCATTGACCCCAACTTGTGCAGTTGAAAATTTATGTATAACTTCTGACTCCCCATAACTTAACTACTGTTGACCAGAAGCCTAACCAATAACATGAACAGTTGATTAACATATATTTTGCATGTTATATGTATTATATTCTGTACTTTTACAATAAAGTCAGCTACAGAAGAAAGAATGTTATTGAGAAAATCCTAAGGAAGAGAAAATACATTTAGAATAATATACTGTATTTTTTTTTAAAAATCCATATATAAGTGGACCCATGCAGTTCAAACCTATGTTGTTCAATGGTCAACTGTAATTGCAAATCATCTCCTGGGCAGCTTGGGCATTTACGGTATAAAGTGCTGACATTTTGCTTGCAGAATAAACTCAAGGTACTTCACTGGATACCCACAGCCCTCCCCAGTGCAGTGCAACTCAACTTCATGCTCATCACCCACCGCTGCTCTGTATGAGCTCTCCCTTAAAGTATATTCTGCCTCCACTCAGTGAACAGACTCCTTTCCCAGCCTAAAGTGCCTCCCTCCTTCCTCTTTTCCCAGTTACGCCTGCCCACACTTTAAGGCTTAGCAAAAGCTCTGTCTCCCATGAGGCCATTCCTATCACATGGCTCACCGAGAACTCCCCTCCAATAGTCTTGCTTACTATTGGAAATTTTTTTCCCCTTGGGTGGCATTTACTGTTTTTTATTAATCATTTACCTTTTACTTAAGAAAATAGAGTGATTTTTTTGCGTTAGTTTGTTAATTGTAAAAAAAAATTAGTCTGTTAATTATAAAAAAATTTGGAAAACATAAAAAAACCCAGAAAACAGAAATCATACAGAAACTGTTAAATTCTGGTATGCTTCCTCCCAGCCAATTTTCTTTGTATACATTTCTTTTTCATTTAGTTAATATTGTGGACATATGTAAATTGTTCTGATTTTTGTAAAAGTAATGTCCACCTTAAATGATAACAAAAGATGCTCACTCAAAAAATACAGAAAAGTAGAAGAAAAGAAAATTCAGATCTCCCGGATTCCCAATATGTAGAAATAATCTCTCCTTATATTTGTGTATATTTCTTTACAGTCTTTTTCCTATATAACTTTACATGGCCAAGAGGATGTTGTCAAGATCATATTTATGTATTTTAAATTCCAGTTGACACAGGAATTTTGGTAGATCCTGATGCTCTGAAGAGAGATCTGGTGAGTAGTATCTACCCCTGGGCAGTTTATTAAATTTTCCCAATTGAAAAAAAAAACTTCTCAGAATCATTTAAAATAAGATTTAAGGGTCCAAAATGTCATTATTAAAATTGCTCCGCCATAAAAATGTCCATTATGTTTTTCCGTGTAAGTCTGGTTTTATAAAGCGGGGGTGGGGGGCAGACTTTTTGTTAAGTATTTCTTCTGGCATAGTGTTCCAACCAAGTTAAAAACTTAGCCATTGTTAGCAAGTTCTGGAAGAACAACAGCAGTTATTGTTTCAAATAGCCATCAAATAAGTCAAGAGATTCCATCTGATTGGTTGGGTGTAGATTATAGCTCAAGAAGCATTACACTGGGGAAGGAAGAGAGGAAAACAATGACTAGTTAATTAAAAGAACACAGAGGAAACTTTATCCTGATACTGAAGGATGCACTTGGAAATACATAATTCAACCAGATTCCTGAGGTTGGCATGAAAACTGAATAAGGAGAGATGTTTTTATCCTTTCGAACTATAATTTTCCCATCGTTGTTATGCTAATCTTTATTATCTCTGATTCAGCTCAGGTTTATCTTTAAATAATTACTTCAAAAAAGAGTATAGAAGAGGTAGATCTTATAAGTAGTTGAACATCTATTCATTCATTCATTTACTTATTCATTCATTCATTCAAAATATTTGTTTAGGTCACCATATGGAAGCACTCTGCTATGCATTGGTGCTATATAGCACTTACTTTCTGGGGAAAAGATACAGGCCAGTAAGCTGCAACAAAAATGCTGTGTTCTGATAGACAGACAGGGCCCTATAGAATTACATGGGGGTACCATCTAACCTGACTAATAGGCTCAAGCAAGCTTCCTCACAGAAGGAATATCTAAGTAGAAAGCAGAAGTTGAAGGGAAACTAGCCAGAAATCCTGTGCAAAGATGGGAGAGAGCACAGTGTGTTTGGACACTCAAAGAGGGCATGGGCAGAATGCAGAGTGAGCAGGAAAGCAGCAAGAGAAGTATCTAGGGAGGAAGGCAGGTGCTAGATCCTGCAGGGCTGATAGGCCAAGAGAAAGTGTTTAGATACTCCTTAAAGGATGTTAGGGAGTCCTTGAAAGTTTCTTGGCAAGAAAAAAGCCTGGTTGCATTGGTAGATGGGTGGAGGAAAGGCAAGAGTAAGGAGGGAGACAGTCTAACCGGCCATGCTAGTATCCAGGTGGAAGTTGATGGTCACCTGAACTAAGGAGGAGGAACTGGGGATAAAGGAAAAGGAATGGGTTCATTAGAATGTAGAAGTGACACAACTTGGTATTTGAATGTGGGGCATGAGGAAGGGGAAGGAAGCCAAAAAAGCTTTTCTTATCTTTGGTCTGGAAAAATAGATATATGGTAATGCCATTCATGAAAGAGAAACAGAGAAGTGTGGGATTTTGGGATTTTGTGGGAAATGATGAATTCCATTTGCCAAAGTTGACTTCAAAGTGCTTCTGAAAACATCTTTCCATTGCTTGGCTATAAAATTTGACAGTTACCAAGCTTTTCCTTCACAAAATTTAATAAACATCATAATATTAGCTTCATGAATTAAGAATTGCAAACAAATTAAAGTTAGCCTTCTTTTTTAAAAAAAGTAAACCTTCTTTCCATTACTTATTTTTACCTCTTTTTCCCCCCTACCTGGGAACTTGTAGGACTTCAAGTCATGAAAATATGTCCAAGGCAGTCAGGACCCACCATGAGCACCTATGTGGGAGCTTGAGATGAATGTGACATAATGTCATGTACATTAGACCAGCTCACAACTGGTGAATGAACTTCACGAAGCTGGGTGCAGGGAGCAATCCAGGTGTGAAGAGCCCATTGGGTATGTTAGAACTTTTGAGTCTCTATACCTAATCACTTTCCTCCTTTTTTCATACCCATTTTGACGCTGTTGGGTGGCCTGACAGTTGGGGTTGCCTGTTTGGGGAACACCTTCATGGATGTGAACTTGAGTGCTTTCTGCCCCTGTGAAGTCATCTCAAGGTTATTGCCACAAGGCAGGCAACTCTGACAGTTTGTGTTGAGTTTTCTGTGCTTCTACCATGCTCTTCCTCTGTAATGTGGACATGCCTATGACATAAGCACATGTAGCAGAACCCCTCTTCTCTGTAGGTCTGTGAAGGTAGCATGGTAACAAAATGATGCCTCCCTGTTCCCATGGAGCTTTTGTTGAGAAAAAGTTCAGGCGGATTAACTGAGAGTAGGGTTGGAAGTGAACATGTCTGACCCAGGAAGATGGTGGGACTACAGGGTGAATTGTTTTTCTTCTCTTCCATTCCAGATCTGGGTAGGAAATGGAGAACAACCTTCCATGGGTCTCTCAGGCAATAGCGTATTGTGTAGACCTATCTCTATATCATCCCTAACTTGGACTGGACATAAAGGATTTTATCAATATTCTACTCCCTCAGACAATGGTACAGGAGTCGATTCCACCTAGCAGTTGTACAACTGGTCACCCTGGCCTTAGACAGTCATGTTCTTATCCCCTGGGTAGATGATGTTAATGTCAGATGGATGCAGGTGGTCCACCTTGAACCAGACTCAAGTTGGCACCGTATGACATCAAGACTGGTTTCTCTTTCTCTGTGAGATGGGTGATCCCATTGCTGCTTTTTCCTCGAACCTAATACTGCTTGTTCCCTGGGAATTAGAAATCACACGTTGCAAAGCCCCAAGCCCCAGTGGCAACAGCAACATCCTCAGCCTCTCCTATCAATGTCAAGAACTCTCTGGGAAGGATAAGAACACAGTTTTAACCATTTTGCCCAGGTTTACCTTCCAATTACATGATACGATGTCTTCCAGTCACCCTAGAAAGATATTGCCAATAATACAGCCATTGTTTGTTCTGGATTATTTGTTTTAGAAGCCTGTCTAGTAAATCTGTAGCACTAAAAGCAGTAAAGGAAATTTAAAGACAGATCTTAGGGCTGGAAAAGACTCAATTCTTTACCCCATTCTTCTGATAAATTTTTTACTATAATCAGACAAACAATAAAAATATTTCCTAGAGAAATCTTATTTCTCCTATTTATTTTCTACATAAAGTTTGATTTTAACAATGCATTATTATAATTTCCATAACAATGCTCTACATTTCAGTCTCTGAAGATATTCACAGATTTAATTTTCCTAACGATGCAACTCTACAACTTAGACAAATCTTGTTCCAGAAGCCCATTGACTGTCTATAATCAGGTGTGAAAGAATTTTATGACATGTCCATTTAATGCACTGTGACTCAATTGAACATAATCATAGGATTATATTCCATTTAGGTGGCTCATTTAAACTTTTGTCAACTTTTGGAGAACTAGTTTAACTTCCGTCCCTCAGTCAGGAGTAGCTCGATGCAAAGTTGTATTTCAATGTTGGTTTTTCCTGAGCTGTCAGAAAAATAGACACTTTATGGTCTAAAAATAAATATAATAAGTTTTCTTATTCAAAAATGGCAGAACAGATTTTATACAAATGTTCCACCGAAACATTGCATGTCACTGGGTTTGGAAAATTTCAACATCCAGAATAATAACATGGAAACTTCTGGGCATGAAAACAAGGGCTAGAATAGAAAGTACTTCCCTTCTTTCCCCGTGAAAAGAGAGACAACATTAACCTTGTGTACTGGCAGAGAGAGGAGCAAACATACAGTGTTTCTGCTTCCACATAGGACCCAAAACAAAAAAGCAAAAAAAGCCCCCAGGAATGCAAGAATGATTAGTTGGTAAAATTTTCCTTGGCCACTCCCCAAGCTTATCAAGAAGGGCTTCTGTTGACCACCCGACAGACTCTCACTCACTATCACTCTTCAGATTATTAGACCACTGTTTCCTGAAGAGTGTTCCAGGAATTACTAGCTCTAAAAGATACGTATTATTTGAACAATGGGTTTCAGGGTAAAAAAAAAAATCCAGGAATGTTGATTTAAACCAGTCTTCATTGGTTTATTTACTTGAGTACTCTGAATATGCTGGTTGACATGCAAGGCAAATCTCCAAGAGTGAGCTTGAGAATGCAGTTTGGGACTCCATTTTCTAGTAACATAGTGAACCATACATCCTAAAAACCTTTTCTTCACAAAACACCTAGAAGTTCTGGATAAATTTATATGAGTAAAATGCACAGCTGTGCAGACTTAGGGAAATTATCAGGGGGCAAAAATACAAAGGAGAAACCAGACCAATAAGCAAGTGCTAAAGCCACACGTAAACTGGAAGCATTTTCACAATTCTGGAAACCCACCACTCTTGAGTTTTAACAGCTGCAAGAGAGAGCGAAGTTGGAACCAAGACACTTCCATTAAGCTTGGATCTTCAAATGTTTACTCTGTTAGATGAAAGGAAAAACTAGAAAATACCCAATTCAAGAAAAGGGAGAGATGATAAGGGATACTGCTGTCTTGGCTATGTTATTTATGTGGGAAAAGTCTCACATTATATTTCAGAATAACAGACTCTCTGTATCATCTGAGAAATCACAAAAAAATTAATTTATTACAATTTCAGTTTATGATGCTCAGTGTTCCTTGAACAGGAAAACAAAATTCCTTTCTGGATGCACTCTTTCTCCATCCAAGCCTTTTGGTATTTCCATAGATGAAGTCCACAGGACATGAGTTCAAAATTCACAATTACAGAATATGTAAAGAAATAAACTATTATGAGTTTGCAGAAACAATTAACATCACAATTTTTTCTCCAAGGATTTTAGATATTGAAATTATTTTATATGAAATGTAAAATGGAAGTATTTAAATTATTAAAATAAAGGGAAGAGGGAATAAAAACATAAAGAATNAGATGAAGTCCACAGGACATGAGTTCAAAATTCACAATTACAGAATATGTAAAGAAATAAACTATTATGAGTTTGCAGAAACAATTAACATCACAATTTTTTTCTCCAAGGATTTTAGATATTGAAATTATTAGATATGAAATGTAAAATGAAAGTATTTAAATTATTTAAATAAAGGGAAGAGGGAATAAAAACATAAAGAATAAAATTCTTTTACAAAGGAACAGGTAGATTTGAAAAAGAAATAAATAGAATTTGTAGAAATAAAAGCATCATTATTGAAATTAAAATTCAATGTTCAGATTAAGTAGTGGATAAGATACTATTAAAAACAGAATTTTTAAACCAGAAGGTAAATCTGAAGAAATTATTCAGATAGCAGCATAGTGAGACAAATATGGAGAGTTTAAAAGAAACAGAAAATGTGCAGATGTTACTATGTCTAATAGGAGTTCCAGGTGGAGAGAATAGAGAGAGAAGAGATAATATATACATAGATAATGGCAGGAAATAGTATGGAATTTATAGAAGACATAAATTATTAGGTTTAAGAATCATAAGGAATCCTAAGCATAATTAGTAAAAGTAAATTCATATCTAAACCTATTGTAATAAATCTATGAAAACACAAAAAAGATTGTTTATCTTGTCAGAGATAAAAAACAGATTACATACAGAGAAATGTCTGCTACTGATGGCATGACAGCAGACTTCTTAGTCACAAAACCATAACAGTGGAAATGTTGGAAAACAGTGGAATGTTGAGTGGAATTCTGGGAGAAAGTATTAGGATTGTCCTCAATCAGACTATCTTCCAAGAAAGAGGTAAAAGGAAGATACTTTCAGATACACAAACACTGAGAATTTGCCACCAAAATATTTCACTAAAAGGAACTTTTATTTTTCACAAAAAGAGTGTCCTTTAGGAAGAGAAAACTGATCCCAGAGGAAAGATCTCAGATATAAGAAGGAATGGTGAGCAAGGAAATTGGTTTATTAGGTGATAAATCTAAATAAACTTTTTTGTGTGAAGTTAATATTTGAAATATGCATTTATTACATAGATAATATTACATATGTTGTGCTATATGTAATATTACATGTAATGCATATAATAATATTATTATATTGATAATAAAAAGATAGAACCAAAATATTAGAAAAGAATAATCTCTGAACTGGGATGGAGGTGATTGGAGTTGAAGGGAATGCAGAGTTTCCCCATGTATTTGAGCACAGATCTGTAATTTGTAAGCATCTTGTGGGTTTATATTGCCAGGAAATGTTCTTTGTGTTTGGCTTGGCATATACAGCTCAGTAGAAGCAATCCTGTTCACATCTTGGGTCCTGTTGGGCTAGACAGGGCTGTAGTTAGGAAGCCAAGTGTGTTCACAGTGGGTGCATGTAGGAGTTCCAGATAAAATACAGGACACCCAGTTAAATCTGAACTCCAAATAAACAACAAATAAAAAAAAATCACTGTTTATCTGAAATTCAGATTTAACTGGGTATCCTGTCTTTCCATTCACTGAATATGGCCACTGTCAGCGGATGAAGAAACTGGGCAAGAACGTGGGCCAAGCACTGATGGAGATGAGGACATGGTCCTCAGGGAACCTCAGGGAACTTGTGCTTCTAAGTCACGAAAGGACCGAAGCAGAAGTAGCTGGTCACATTAGCAGCCTCTCAGCTGATCTTCACAGATAAGCAGATTGTGCTGTGAACTGTCATCTCGGATCACCTTTGGTGATTTTCACATTCTGCTGCCAAAGAAGGGGGGATAAAAGGGGCTGAAGAAGTGAGCAAATCCCTAGTCCATTCCCAGAGAACTCTGTTACATGGCCTGGGAAGAGGGATTTCTCTGAAGCAGATCCAAATGTTATAAGTAGGAATAGGCCATTCATTATAATCTTCCAGAAGCTCTTTCCATGAACAAGAACTCTGAAACCATGGTGTATTCATAACAGTAAATGCTTATTAGTACTTACTGTGGGCCAGGTTCTGAACAAAGCGCTTTATACGTATTAACTCTTAATAGTTATGGTGCTCCCATAGGGTGGGTGCTATTTTATTATTAGCCGAATTTCCAGATAAGGATGCTGAGGTAGAGCTGAGCATCTTCCCTAAGTCACACCAAGTAAGTAACAGAGTTAGAATTTCAACCCTGGCCATGTGGCTCCAGACCTATGCTCTTAACTACTAGCTCTACTGCCTATCAGTATATGACTGACTGTTCAAAAACAGTCTGATCTGAAATGCTGGACAAGATGTTGATAAGGATGGCAGATGTAGGAGCTAAACTTGAAAGTCCTGAATGGCTACATCTCCTCCTTGCTGTGTTTCTGCAAGTCTAGTGGTATTATCTCTCTGATTTCCAAACCCATGTTTCTGAGAAAGTAGATTTTAAGAATGCATTGTATATTTACAGCGTCCTTTTAATTTACTAAGTACTTGTTGCTAACATTAAGGAAGTGGCAGAGTCAGGATAGAGCTTCACCTGGAATCTAGATATCGTGCATCGATTATCTCATAGAATGTAATGGATGCAGTACACCTTGCCAATGGCACACTACTAGGATGAATATGTACTGGTTTTGCCTGCCCGGCGTCTGCCCGCCGCCCCATCTGTAAGAGCATGCCGGTTTGGTTTTGGGAAACTTTCCTACTGGAAATGGAGTTCTTGGAACTGTCTGTCAAGGTGCTAAGCTTTCATCGTAGGAGCCAAATAGAACTTCTTACAATGGATTTGAATCTTGAGAGAAGATTCAGAGGATCTCAAAATGATAGAAGCTAACATGCCTAAGGTGGTTTCCTGAAGAGTTTCTGCATCCTTGATCCTTATAGGCACCCTGGTTTCTGTCTTTTCTGAGGCCACTGCTTTTCCTTGGGTTCTGTGACCCACTCCACTTGTTTTCAAATAGTTATTTCCTTAACCACAGTTGGTTTCTATTGCTTCCAAATAAACAACTAGAACACATACAAGTGCTAAATAAATGTGGATGATGATGATTATTATTATACGTTGATGTGAGCCACTTCATTTTTTTCCTATTTGTCTTGCAGATTACAGAATATGCGAAGAACCTCTCCCAGAGTCAAGACTTGGGTGAGTCAAGGTTAATACCCTGGGGGCAAAATTGAAGGAGGCACTCACTTTCAGGTTCAGGCAAATGCAGGACAGGCACCTAGGGAATGTTTTTCCCTTAAGGTCTGAGGGAAGCACTTACTTCTGCATTAAAGTGGACCAGTGGTATAATGCAGGCATCGTAGATGAATATCAAAAACTTCTGAAACCTTCCATGAGCTCTCTTCACTTCCAGTTCGTGCAGAGATTGTTCCTTGGAATAGCAAACACTATTCCAGATAGATTTCTGATATGAGAGTCTTAGGAATTTCTTTTTAAAGCTTAATATATCCACTAAGAATGTCCCTCAGGAGACTGATTCTCAACTCTGGCTGCCCACTGGAATCATCCAGAGAAATCTTATAAAACGTCCTATGATTAGCCCTACCATCCAGAAAATTTAATTCATTTGGTTTGGGGAGGGTCCAGTGAATCAGCTTTCTAGGTAATTCTAACGTGCAGTTGGAACCACGGCTCTAACTGTGTTATGTCATAAGGATCTACTGGAATTGTTGACCTAGTCCCTTAACAGAAGCCCTGGAGCCATAGGGATGAGGGCAGTGGAAGAGTTTATTTCCACACACAGAATTAAACATCTGGTTCTTCTCTTACTTGCTGTATGACTTGGGCAAATTAATTCGTTTTCTTATCTGTAAAATAAGTTTAATGTTGGTACCAAACCTGATGGTATTGGTGTGGGGAATGAGTGAGGTACCATATGGAAGGCAGTAAGCACAGTGTCCTCTGTGTAGTAAGTGCTCAAAAATGTTAGCCATCAATTTCATCATGGTCACCCCTATAGTTAAATGAGCTTAGACCGCTCCCCAAAAAGACATCGAGTTTCTTGTGTATGTCTGGCCACCCGGGCAGTAAAGAGCGTTCCTTCAGACAGGTGCCTTGGGGATGGGCAGGGTTACGTGGCTGCAGCCATCATTTGCCTCATTCCCTGGAGCGCAACATGGCTTCTTCTGGGGTAGCCATCCAGAACCCACGCTGCTTCTTGACCTGTGTCCGGAGACCAGCCGCCCAGTTCTACACAGTGGGACTGGAAGTGAGGGCCATTGGGGATATCCTAGCTCCGGTCTAGCTCCCTCTGGGCTGTGGGCCAGCTTTCCTCCTCTGATTTTGAGTTCTTAATGTAGATCTCAAAGGCTGGGCTTTGAAACCCTGGAGGGTATCAGTGCAGACCCACTCCTCTAATCCCTGTCTGAAATTTCGCACAGGGGAAAGGGGAGGGGGAAGTCACAAAAATTCATGGGGTGCCAGGCCTACCTAGGCTTATCACTGGAATGAGTGGAATAGTCATTGCACTTGTAAAAGCTGACTGACTTTTGAGTATACACTATTGAGTACAGCCTATCTCCCAGGCATTGCACGCTTTGTCTCCTTTGATCTCATTTAATCCCGACAGCACCCTATGAATTGAAAACTATCATTATTTCCATTTCAAATATGAAGAATCAAAGTCTCAGGACCTCATCCAAGTCCACTCAGCTAATAAGCAGGAGAACAGGAAGCTTCATTCTATAACTCTTGCTATTAACCACGGTGCTCTGTCAGCTTCTAGCCCTAAGGCATGTGCTTCGTCCATTCCTTCTTAGGGAATGCAGCACCCACTGGCATGCTTGATTTGTGGTCAGGACAAGAAGAGGGAAAAACAGACCCGATTGGCCCTGAGGAAGGCACCATACTTTCTGCTAGGTGATGGTGGCTGGAGAGAGAGCAAGGAAGGATAGAGACAGAGAGGACCAAGTTAAACATGGCCCCATTTAAAGAAAATTACCTAATTTAAAAACATTTAGCTAGATCATTAGTTTTTGTATGCATCCAAAGAAAAGAAAAAAAAAACAAACCAAACCAACAACAACAACAAAAACCCCACTCATCAAACACTGCAGAGAGGCCCCGCTGCTAGCTCAGCATCAAGGGTGCTGGCTTCTAATCTGAAATTAGACTCTTGGGCTTGAACTTCATCTTCCCTGCCATTGCTGAGCGACTTGGGGGAAGTTGCAGAACCTCTTCGTGCCTCAGCTGCCTCACTGATAAAAGCAAAAGGGATATATTAGTAGTACCTCCTTCAGGTTGATATGAGGATTTCATGAGTGAATACATGCAAATATCTCAGATTAGTGACTAGCTTACTGGAAGAGTTCGGCAATTGTAAGTTGTGATCGGTTTATGTTTTTGCCACTGAGGTTGCATGGTAAGGCAGCGCCTGACCTCCAGAAGTTCAGTCTAGCACTGGAGGAAAATGAGTAACTGTAATGGGTGTGGTGTGCGAGAGGGATGACCGCACAGGGGACGGGAGCCTGCGGCAGGCACACCTAACCCATTCTGGGCGCTGGAGGCAGTCAGCATAGGTTTTCTAGAAGCATGGATGTCTGGACTGCGAGTCTTGCAGGACAGGAAGCTGGAGGGAGGTGCAGTGATCCAGGCAGGAGCCGAGAGAAAGCATTTCACATCTGTAGGGTTGCCAGATTTAGCAACTAAAAATACAGAATGCCCCATTTAATTTGAATTTCAGATAAACAGTTGAAGAGCCCTTTAGAATAAGTGTGTGCCATACAGTATTTTTAGTATAAATATGTCCCAAATATGGCATAGAAAGAAAAATCATTCATTGTTCATCTAAAATTCAAATTTAGCTGGGTAGTCTGTATTTTACTGGTCAATTGTATCCATCCACATGTAGGGAGATGCAGGTGTTTCTGTGTAGCAGGCCCTGGGAGAGGGAAGGGTGAGTGGGTAAAGGTGGGAGGCGTGTAGGAGCCAGATCGTGGGAGATCTTGTAGCCAGGGCACAGGAATGCAAGAGCACCTGGCTCTGGGGACCCAGACAGACCGGGTTCAGCCACTCGCTGCTGACAAAATCCAAAAGCAGAGAAATGAGTGGTGGTGAAACCAAAAAGGAATTAATTTCAGTGAGGCCAACACAGGCAGAGAGCAGACTAGCGTCTTAAAGACTGTCTCCAAAGTGCTGAAAACCTGTCCAGGTTTGTATAAGGAAAAGGTGGGACAAAGGTTCTTGGGTACATGCAGGTGGGTGTAAGGGTCGGTAGATCATTGTCTTGGAGTCAGTCCGGTGGAGTCTTGCTGGCTCAGGGCAGTCCTCATTGCTTGAGGGGGTAGTTTCCATTCCCCTCAAGAGATGCTTTGCCTGAAGGGTCTTTTGCCCAAGTTAGGAGATAAATGGGGAAAGAAGAACTTAGTCAGAAAGTACAGACTGAGGTCAAATTGCAGGTGATTGAAGTCCTCTTTCAATCTTGGACCATGTCAGGGATTTGGATTTTATCCTGAAATCAGTGAGGAGCTTTCGGAGAGCACACACCACCACTATGTGAGATCGCAAGCCAGTAGGGCTGAACACGTCATCAAACATGAGGAGAGGAGTACTCTTATCTATGGACGAATAACAAATTACCCCCCAACTTAGCATCTTAAAACAATATGCATTTATTATGTCACATTTCCCGTGGGTCAAGGATTTGGAAGTGGCTTAGGTGGCTTTGGACCAGGGCTTCTGATGAGGCTATAGTCAAATGGCCATAAGGATTGCGTCATCTGAAGGCTTTGTTAGGGCTGGAGGATTTGCTTTCCAAGGTGGCTCACTCCCGTGGCTAAGCCACTACTGGCTGTTGGCAGGAGAGCTCAGTTCATTGAAACAAGGACCCCCATGGGTCTACGTGAGCCTCTCACAGCATGGCAGCTGGTTCAGTGATCCAAGACACAGTAAGGTAGAAGCCATGTGTCTTTTGTGACCTTAATTGTGCAAGTCACACACCACCATTCCCAAAGCAGACCATCCCTTCTAGAGGCCAGAGGGCACTAAAGATATACAAGCAAAGTAGGCAAGGATCTCTGGGGCCACCCTAGAGACTGGCTACAAGTGGGTAGCTTAGACAGTGATGCCCATGGCTTTGGAGATGGAGGAAATTGACAGAAGCATATAATCATGAAGAAGGGCTTGGAGGACCAGGGAGATGGGAGAGGAGGGGAGACAAAGAAAAGAGAATAGAAGGAAGGAGTGTTGGAGCTCACAGCAGAGCATAACCAAAGCCATCACAAGAGAAACTAAACGTGTCTCCTTTCTCTCCTGGACGTACTCCAAAAATGGCTTCTGGTTCTCCAGAGAGGACCCTAAGAAAAAGTATATAAACTGGAGGATGAGAGGGCAGTACCCCAAAGTCTGGGCAGTACCCCAGTTTTCTGTGCTCAAGATTGAGTTCCCAATGTGAAACAGGAAGTTAACATGTTTAAGGAGAAAAAGTGGTTATTACTTAAGGGAACATAATCACATGTGGTTTTAGTGTTAATGGATGGGGAGAAAGCATAAAAGTAATCCTTCTATTTATCTATCTGTATTTGTGTGTATATTACACTTATGGCTCTTTCTAAACATATATGTACATAATTTAAACATACACATTTATTTACATGTAAAATATATTTATAAATATATATTTCTATAAACACATAAACAGATATTATACATACATATAATAAATAATTTTATATGTGCATATTTAGGAGGAGCCATAAACTTACTAACATACAGACATTTTAACAGTTTTCATTTAGGAAGAAATTTCTGATAGAAACTAATCTGTAGGAAGAGCGCCCTCTGCTGCGATTTGCACAAAATAGATTTTCCATCTGTCAATACCAAGAAAAATAGGTTAAAAAGGCTCTTAGGTTATCTGGCTGCTGTTTATAACAAAAAATAAAATTACATTAAAAAAATAAAACTATAGCGGAGTAAATAACACATTTGTCTCTTCAAATGTCTTTAAGATTTTTTCTGTGTTGTAGAAAGCCATGTTGCTACATCTTTCAATTTGACTTTATTTTTTCAGTGGTTAACTGTAATGCAAATATAATTGAGAAACAGAGACATGGAATAATGTTGCAATATGCAATTAGGAGCATTTCTTCCAAACTCAACTAAATAAAGTAAATCCCTCTTCAGGTGTACAAACCCATAAGTCAGGTTTACAAAATCATAAGTCCATGATTTACCCCATCAAGAACATCTCCTCCCAGTGGCAGGAGGGAAGGGGTTTATTTGCTCCAGAGCACCCAGGAAGACTAAAGATGCTGACTTTTACAACCAACTCTGCTGTGTATTTTTGGGGACAGTAGTCAGGAGTGGAGTGGGGAGGGTACTCTATGACATCAATGACTCAAGAAAATCAAGGAAGCATTCACTTGACATTCTGTATTAAGCTGTACATGAAATGGATTGGTCCCAGATCCTGACTTCCCACCCATACCTAACCCAACTCAGCAAACTAAATATAGGCACGAGCGACAACATTCCCCCAGGCGTAAGCCTGGAAACGTCCATCCCTTCCATGCATTCATTCTTGCTTTATCTCTGTAGTTTGCAGAATCCCTGGCTCGGTTTCGTGGCTTCCAGATCAGTTCCTGAGCTCTCCCTCTTCTCTGATTTATCACTGTTGGCTCACTGCTTGATTGAGGACTTTGAAGGGATTTTTTGATTTTGAAATATTTGTAACTTCACAGAGGAGACACTCTCTTAGCCAGCTTCATCCCAGCCTCCTAGCTAAGGAAAGGGAATTAGACATCACCAAATGCTTGGGAAAGATTTTATCTCCTCTAAACCCCTTATTATCTCTAAAATGAGAACAATAAAAGAATTCACATTATCAAGTTTTTGTGAGAATGTTAGCTGATAGAGTGCCTAGGATAAATATAAATTTTTATAATATGCAATAAAATAATTACTTAGAGTTGTGATTGAAAATTTTCAAGCAGGAAAAAAAAATTAATAGATGGGCATCTGGTGGCTATGACCAGGGAGGAAGTTTAAAAATCAAAGAAAGACATTTTGTCCATAATAAACTAATTTTGAAAATACATAAAAATAAGTCTGGAGTGGGGAAGTTATAGTTTACAGTTTACTTTTCTTCTTCCTTTATTTTTAAGATTTTCTCTAGTGAAAATATAATACTTTTATAATGGAAAAATATGAAATTTTAATGTTAAAAAAATCCACGGTCGCTTCCCTTTTCATGAACTTCACTTACACAATTAACACATGATTTTACTTTCAGTCTCAAATTGAAACATTGGTGATAAGACTAAAATTTGTCATGGACACAGACACAAACACTCTGCTGCCACACCAGATTCAGTCACTTCCCCGGGGTAACCATGGCTATGAGTTTTGTGTGTGCCCTTCTAGATGTCTCCCTATCCAGTTACATGTGACTGGCTCATTGCTCAAGGACAATTTGTGACATGATCCAAGATCCTTTATTTTTCCTCCCGTTGTCCCTTTAGAATTTGTTCAGTGGGAATAAACCTCTCTTGCTGCTGGATGGAAACAGGGCCATTCTCAAGACTCTTCTGATCAGTCCAAGGTCACAGACACTTCTATATTCGTGGTGCTGTAAAACAAAAGGTCACTTTGGAAATTTCAAATAGCCAGTGTAAAGTATACAGTAAACACCTCCTGTCAAAGAAGGGAAAAATTGAATTTAAATAGGAGTAGAACTCTGGAGAAGTGATTTTCAGTATTGGCTGCATAGTGGGATCATCCGAGAAGTTTTTAAAAATCCCAGAGTCTTTGATGTAGTTGACCTGAAACTCTCTTGGGCTTCAGGATTTTTGTAAATCTCCCAGATGATCCTCATGGGCTACTTTTGAGAACCACTGCTCTAGATCCAACTTCCAATTTATAGAAAATACAGGAGACAAAAGAACATGGTAAGTAACACGTGGGGATGTGAGCAGCAATAACCAGACCACAGGAAACACGTAGGACAAAGACCCAGTTTCTTTACAAAAAATTGTAAGGAGGGGTGCCTGGGTGGCTCAGTGGGTTAAAGCGCTCGGGTCATGATCTTAGGGTCCTGGGATGGAGTCCCGCATCGGGCTCTCTGCTCAGCAGGGAGCCTGCTTCCTCCTCTCTCTCTGCCTGCCTCTCTGCCTACTTGTATCTCTCTCTCTCTGTCAATAAATAAATAAAATCTTTAAAAAAAACCCCCCAAAATTGTAAGGAATAAAGAAGGCCGGGAGGAGAGAGAAATCTGTAGGTTAAAAGTGACTTAGAAGAAATAGCATCTCATTGCTATGTATAGATCTTTTTGGCTACTCAGGTGAATAAAGAAAGTATATGAAAATTTTTGATACAACAACTGAAGAAAGTTGAACATTTAGTAAACAGTGTATATTATGAGATTCTTCTTAAATTTTGAGAATATGATAATGATAGGGTGGTCATGTTTTATTTTTAAAAAGAGTTTTTATTTTCCAGGGATACATGTTAAACTATCTCTGGATGAAATTCTACAACATCTGGGATTTGCTTTAGAATAATCTGGGGAAGGGGGCGCTGGGGAAGGTATTGATTAAAAAAAAATATTGGCCATGAGTTGATAATTGTTGAATTTGGGCAGTGGGTACAGAATTCATTATTCTATTCTCTCTACTTTTTGTATGCTTGAAAGTTTCCAGATTAGGAAGTTTTTAAAAACGTGTGGTCCAAAATATCAATCAACACTTTAATCCTCGTTCAAAGATAGGGCCTCTTTTCCCCACTAGAGCTTGTAGTTAGGTAATGACTGTCTTCTTTGGGGGAAAGATGTGTCCTGCTCCTTGCCGCCTACTTCCCCCCACCACCTTTAGCTGTTGCCTCCCAAGGCCAAGGCAGAAGAGAGGAAATGAGAATGGAGGGGTTGGTTAGACAGCTTTCACCTCCTGGGGCGTCTTGGGCTCTTTCCCTGGTTGATCGAAAACAAATTATTCATGGCTTTGGTCAATTTCCTTGTGTTGTAGTTTAAATTCTGCCCCCCTCCGAATATATTGAAGTCCTAACCCTCAGCCTGGAGATGCTCCCCTTCTGCTGCAAATGTATTTGATTCCCTGGGCTGCCTGCTCCAACTGGGGTTCCCAGGAGGTTACCTAACTGGGGACGTCAGTCCTGCATGGCTGCCATGGCCCAAAGAAGCCCTCACCCATCCTCTACCTCTCACGTGCTGGGAGAGGTGGCCTTTCTCAGCACAGTGGTGGTCTCTGGCTCCCACACAAAGCACTAAGCCAGCCATTGTCCACCCTTTAGTTTTCCTGGGGGAAGAGTCAGGCCCCATCCATTCTGTCCCCTCCTCAACTTTACCAAGTTTTCCCTCAGCTCCTCTCGTTAGGCCTGAATAGCAGGTAACAGGAATTTTCCCCTCTCCTGGAAATCTTTCCTGAAGACATCTCAGGAATCCCCTTTCTCATCACTCTGACCTCTTTTTATACCCTTCATCTGTCTGAGGGGGTCATTTGCCCCCCGAAGTTGGTGCCGACCATTTCTTGTTCATATGGGATTGTCTCTTGGTCATTCCAGCAGCTAAATTATGTGCCCAGAACAATTTCTACAGTATGTCCTCAAGATCCTTCAACAACAGTAGAGATTGTCCTATCTTATTATTTTTTTTAATTTTATGTTTAATTTTCCTAGGATGGCTTTTCCATAGTTTATTCAGTCATTATCCTTGTGATTAATATTATTGTACTTCTAAGTATTGTACTGCTACACATTATCTGAAATCAAATTCTTGTGCATACCCCCTTGTGCATGTGCACAGGTATTTCTCTGGGCTAAAAAATAAGTTTCTCTGGGCTGAAAATGAGTGAGATTACTGAGTCATAAGCTATGTGCTTGAAAATGTTTTAATGGTCCTGTCAAATGCTGTGTAATGTGGCTGCTTCACCTCTCTTCCCTCCCTTTGGCAGTGTTTTAGGGAACTCATTTATTCACTTTCACCGAAGTATTCTTCTTGCCAGTGTAATGCATCAGTGGTTGTGGGTTTGTACCAACGCCCATCAATCAATGGGCTTAATGAGTTCCTTCACCTGACCTCACACTCAGCATTCCATCCCTCCTCATGTAGCACATCTTCCAGTACAGTGGAAATTGGAGAGCTTTTAAAACAAACTGTATTTTGGGGCATCTGCGTGGCTTAGTTGGTTAAGCATCCTACTCTTGATTTCATCTCAGATCATGATCTCAGGGTTGTGAGATCAAACCCTGTGTGAGGCTCTGGGCTCAGCAGGGAGTCTGCTTGAGGATTTGCGCTCTCTCTCTTCCTCTGCCCCTCCCCCTACTCTCTCTCTCTCTCTCAAATAAATAAATAAATCTTTTTTAAAAACCCGAAAAACAAACTGCATTTTAATACTTCCCTATGGGTAAGATTCTGAGTGCAAATCAGGTCCTGCTAGTGAGATGCATTCATTGGAAATTTAAAAATGGAAATGAGGTTGAGATACCTTCCTGTTGCTTTTGGGGCTGTTGGTGATGTCCCATGTGGTTCTAGAATGTAGTGTTTTCTTCCTTCTGGAAGTGATCCAGTGTCCAATGTCCAGATTTGTGGACAGTGAGAGTATCAGTGACTTCTAGATACCAGCTACTTGATTCTGAATCTTAGCCGCACTGACAGTTTCTTGAAATCAATATTTCCAGTTTCAGCCTCTTGATTTTCTACCTTCCTGGTTGGGATAGACATGAAACCTTCCCTGGTGGGTCAGTTCCACATGGTTCTGGGCATCATTCTTGGAAAGCTAACCTATAGCACAGTCTTCGGTCCTTCCACCAATTTCCGAAGCACCTGATTGCTTGTATTAAATCACTTTCTGTGCAAAATCCCTAGGGTGGTCTCTACTTCTTACAGTTGGATTCTGATTGAGATGTGCTTGCTACACAACATCTGACTTTACTTCTCAGTTACAACCAATGGCCCTGGTAACCACAATCGATGGCCTCACCTTCCTTGTTGGTAGTCCAGGTCATGAAATTCTTGGTATTCAGTACAATGGATTCCACAAAAAAGTATTTAGCTGAGCCTAAGCTAGTGCACTAACAGGAAAAGACACACTATCATGCCCTTTTTGCTCATGCATAACCTATCATGCATGTCGTGCCCAAAAAGAGCCCCAGACATCAGTTCTGTGTCCTGTGTTTGGCTCTTGGCTCTGCCCCTCACCAGCCAAATGACCTTCATTAAATCCCTACGCCTCTTGGGACTAGGTGCTCTGGAGTCTAAAATAAAGGTTTGCAGGTGGCTTTTAAGGCCATTTTAGCTCAAGGACTCTATGGTCCTATGAAAACATGATATAAACCTAAGCATGGAATGGTTATCTGTTGAATAACATCCGAGACCACTAAATATTAAAAGTCTTGCCAACGACACGTTTATTTACCTTCCACGTTGTTCTGCTTGTCGGTCTTAGGCACCAAGCTTTCTCTCTTCTGTGTGCTTTCTTTTGTTTCACCTTCCACTAATAGTAAATTGACATAAAATGGCAGTTCCAGAGAATTAGAGGTGTTGCTATGGAAACAGCCTTGATTCATTGAAGTAAACATTAAGCTGTTGATGCTATTCTCTGAAGTGCTAGTGAAAGGGAAAACAAAATAAATGTTAGAGTAAGAATGACATTTTGTCTTTAGAGACAGTGGACCACACTCTGAAGGCTTGATCTGAAGGGGTGTAGAGCAAAGACTCAGATTTACCCCAGGTCTAGGGACGCTTCCTGACTCATCAGCTGACATGATGGAGCCAGACTCCATCCTGTCCTGTGCCCCTGCAGCCCGCTTACAAAGGAATGTCAGAACTCAGTGTGAATAGTATACGATAAAAATACCTCTACTTCAGCCTCATTGGTTGTGGCTCAGACTTCTCTTTTGGGGTGCAGTGGGGTAAATGAAATTTTATTTTTTCCCTTCAAACCATTTCATTTACTTTCAGAATGNCTGTATTCATGATGCCAATATCTAAGCAGTTTTCTCTGACCAGTTTCTCAGTGCCACATTATCAAAATTGATACTAATTACATTTAATGCATACCTCTATTTGCTTCACTATTTTGACATATCCTTGATATTATGTGCAAGTGGAGTATTTTACTAACAGTATTCATGTTCCAACTTTTTTTTCTTCATTGACCATTCTTCCTTAATTTCCCTCCCTTTTCTATTTGACTTCCCTAAAGTAAACAGTGGTGAATTTATATTCTTGGTTAAGCTTCAAACATTTACTTCAAACTTACCATTGGCTCCAACATAAAAATCAAATCATTTTCTTTCCCCTCTCTCCCATCCTCCCTCCCTCCCTCCATTCCTCTGTCTTTTCCTCCCTCCCTTCCTTCTTTCCTTCCCTCCCTCCCTTCCTTTTTCTTTCTTTCTATTTTCTTTTCTTTTCGTTTCATTTCTCTCTCCTTCCTTTTTTTCTTTCCTTCCTTTTTCTCTCATTTTATTGAGATTTAATGTACATATGATAAGATTTACTAACTCTACACATACTATTTGATAAATTTTGATGGCTGTATGCAGTCATTCAAATTCCACCCAAACCAGATAGAACAGTTCTATCATTCTGAAAAGTTCCCTCTTGTCCCTTTGCAGTGTTCCCTTCACCCTGATCCCTGGCTCCAGGCAACCATGAACCTGCTTTCTCTCCCCATGGTTTTACCTTTAGGAGAATTCCACCGAAATGAAATCGTATAGTATGTTGTCTTTCGTGTTTGGCTTCTTTCACCTAAAATAGTATTGTGATATTCATCCATGTGGTTTTGTATACCAGTCCCTTCCTTTTCTTTGATGTATAATGTTCTATCATATGTTTATACCAGTTTGTTTATTCACTTACTAGCAGATAGGGTTTTGGGCTGTTTTCAGTTTCTTTTTTTTCTTTAAAATTTATTTTTTATTTTTTATTTTATCTTTTCAGTGATCCAAGTTTTCAGTTTCTGACTACTGTAAATAATGCTGCCACACACAAATCTTTGCATGGACACATGTCGTTATTTCTCTTGAATAACTACTTCACAGTAAGAATGCTGGGTTGCATGGTAAGTGTACAACATTTCTTAACTTTATAAGAAACTGCCATACTGTTTTGCAAAATGTTTGTGTGATTTTTGCATTCCCACTAGCAAGGTAGGAGAGAGAGTTCCACATCCTTGACAAGAGTGTGCATCATGTCTCGATTTCTATACTTTGCTCAACGTGGACAAGCACCAGTTTGTGGACCACACTTCGAGCAGGACTGGTCCCAGCCTTTCACAGGAATATGCCCATGATTTGAAAATCAGGGAGGTGCTGGTTATCCATGACCAGAACAACAGGATCCATGCAAAGCTCCCCCTGGGTCAAGAAAATGAAAATGTTGCGAGTCTAGTCCTACAGGGTCTTATGGATTCTTTTAATGCAACCCTGGGGTGTATTTTTTTTTTTGAGAAACACTTTGAATTTTCTTTCTTTTCCAAGTAATGAAGAATAAAAATGTCTATTTTTTTTAAATGAATCCTAATCTAGCTTCAGCATATCTTGTGGTCTCGGCAGCAAGGCCATTAGCATCATTTCTGGCCTCTTTACCAGGGCGTGGATTGATCTTGGAAGAGCCAGACTATTATGGGTGGGTGAACAGCCAGACTCCGGAACAGAGGCAGGGATACAGGTGCTAACTGGGGGTGTAAGAAGTCACAGACATGCAACTTGAGCCAGAGCAGGAAAAAAAAAAAAATCAAGTTGAGCCCTAATGAGGAGCTACAGAGGAATAGAACATTGCCGGAGGGAGCAGCTGAAGCAACTTTTCTAACTCAGGTAAGTTTCTTAACATTTGGTGGGAGGAGGAAGGAAACACACCGCTGACTGAAATGTCAGGAGAGCCTGCTGGCTGTTTTGTTTCCTGCCCCTTTAGAAGGTAAATATGAGTCACCATGCAGATGCGCGGGTCAGGTGCCACACAATTATATGTGTAGTTTTAAATCTGGGCTCAACAGCCCCAAAGGCAGGTTGATTCAATTGCTTATTTGTGACTGAAGAGCGTATTAGAGTAAAATATTCAGAAATGCATTAAACATACTTATCTCTAATTACTTACAGAGGGTGGGTTAGCCCCCAGTGGAGTCATTTTGCTAAATAATGCAGAAGGAATCCCATTAAAAGATTAATTCACTAAGGAGGAGTGTGCTATTCTCAGAATCAAAGTAGCCATAAAGTATGGAGATCCTGCTGAGACAAAGCTACGGGTACTGCGAATAGGTTATTTTAGGCAACGTATTTTGGAATGAGGTACAATTATTGAAGACACAGAAAGAATTGGAACTGCGTTAAAACAGAGCACACATTTTTTTCACAAAATATAAAGTTTAGAGAAAGTTTACTGTGAAGAGTTTTGGATAAGAGAAGGTTGTAGGAAATAAAACATTATCATTTTGATTTGAAACTCTTCTCTTTTTTTCTCTTTGCTATAATCCATTAAAATGGCTGCAGGGATTAAAATGTACTTATCTTTTAAGTAAAAATGCCAGATTAAAAAAATCCAAGCTTACAGGTAGTGAGGCAAAACACCATAAGATGCTGTACATATTTTATATACATTGTAAATTTATTCCATGATCAGTGGGTTGGTAAGTCTGAAGTCCTCCATAAGGGGTTGATTCCAATGAAATGAATAATTTAAGTATGGAAATAATTACTAGACTTTGGGTTAAGAAAGCTGCTAGCCAGCAAGATCCCTGATTTATCACCACCTCTCTCCCAGTATGCACCCTTTCTAAAATGATTTGTGAAATCAGTTGTAAATTACAATTACCTTGGGGATTAAACCCATTGGTCAGTTCTGTGACTCACTCCAGGAGAAGTTTGTTAACTAAGTGTTTGAAAGACTCCTGAACAGGATGCTATAAGGAAGTTTTCATGTATCCAGAGGCTCTCGACCAAGACAGCTCTGCGAGACAGTGAAGATCCCTTTACCGCAGACCAACACCTCTCTCTCTACTTGTACTGCAGGGCGGCAATCTTGGCAATGCTCCTGGAGGAGGAGGAGTGGGAGATGTGGTTCACTGCAGTTGGGGGGAGGAAGTGGCGGGCGGGGGGCTGCTGTACGGGCAA
>LNAC01000384.1:1015136-1068709 GCA_002007465.1 Ailurus styani
GGGGGGGGGGTGGGTGGAATACAGGTGTGAAATCAGGGAAGTCGAGGGCAGTGGTAGTCACCGGAGGTTTTAATTTCTATGTACTACTTTTAGCAAGCAATGAACTAACTACAAACTGCTTCAAATTATTGTGGAAGAATGAACCTTCTAACTGGTTCAACAATTAATTAGCAGATCTTAGTGGATGTCATAATTGAGTATCTCATAGTTGGTTAGCCATTTGGGAAAAAGAGTAATTTAGATCCTCATATCATATCCTCATATCATACCTCAAAATAAATTCTAGATGAACTAAAGAATTAGATGTAAATGATTAAGCTATAAAGTAAAGAATTCAGTAACAGATTATCTGAGTTTGGGATGGGAAAGGACTTTTCAGCTACAAAAAATCAATGGAAAAATATTTAAAAAGTAAAATTTGTAATAGATTTGACCACATAAAATACATATTACTCTGTATGCATATTTGACAACAAAATAAAAATATAAAATTGAGTGAATATTTGCAAAACTATTATAGAAATGAGCTCATTGTTCTTGTTAACAAGAACCTCTCCCCCAAATTAAATTAAAATGTACAAAGGACATGAAAAGGCAATTCATATATTTAACACTTTATGAAAATAGCAAGTTAATATATTAAAGTGCCCAGTCTCCCTAGGAACTAACCAAATCTAAATGAAAACAAGACTGTTTCTTTTTAATTATTAAATGGCAAAGAGTTTTTAAAAAGACAAGACACAAATGTAACTTGATAAAAGGCTCTCTAATCATTGGATAGAGCAATTTGGGGTATTTGTTAAATTTTACTTTGCTTCAGTAAATTTTCCTCCTGATAGTAATGAACCAGTCAGAAGTATAAGGATTTATATATTGATATATTTATTCATTAATTTATCAAAAGTTTGAAATGACCCCAATGCCCCTACATTTAGAGAAATCTTACCTAAATTATAGTATAGCCAGAAAAGTACTATAATTTAGCTATTTATTTTTAACATAATTATTAATTTAATTTTCCAAAATGTAATAGTTGAAGCTATCATTAGCAACATGAGGAATATTCAGAGAGAACAATGAACTTTTTGAGATGTGACAAATACTTTATTCTATTGCAAAATGAAAAGTTTATTTTTCTGATTATAAAAATAAAATAAAAAATTAAAATAAAAAGCTGAATCAACAGAAAAAAACCCAAAGAAAAAAGAATAAAAGAACACCACCTGCCAGAGATAAAAGATGTTATGTTAATGAATATCCTTCCATATAGCTCTCTGTGCATACATGAGGGCACACATGCTCATGTATAGACTTACAGAATATTATCTTCATGGACTAGAGCATGCTCAAGCTGAATTTATTTTTTTTATCATTTGAGATGTTTATAGACATCTTTCCAAGTCAAAATTATACAAGCCAATCATCGTTTGTAATGATAGCACAGTATTCTACTACATATTTGTCCCCGAATGTAGTTAACTGTTTTTCCATTGATGGATATATTTTATTTGTTTATTTATTTATTTATTTATCTATCTATCTATCTATCTTTTTAAAAAATTTATTATTTTTTAAATGAACATATAATGTATTATTTGATTCAGGGGTACAGGTCTGTGAATCATCAGTCTTACACATTTCACAGCATTCACCGTAGCACATACCCTCCCCAATGTCCATAACCCAGCCACCCTATCCCTCCCTCAGAAACCCTCAGTTTATTACCTGAAATTAAGAGTCTCTTGTGGTTTGTCTCCCTTCCCAGTCCCATCTTGTTTCATTTTTTCCCTCCCTTCCCCCCCATAACTCCTTAACCCTGCCTCTCAAATTCCTCATATCAGAGAGATTATATGATAATTGTCTTTCTCTGATTGACTTATTTCACTTAGCATAATACTGTTCCATCCACGTTGTTGCAAATGACAAGATTTCGGGTTTTTTTTTATGGCTGCATAGTATTCCTGTGTGTGTGTGTGTGTGTGTGTGTGTGTGTGTGTGTGTGTGTGTGTGTACACCACCTCTTCTTTATCCATTCATCTGTTGATGGACATTTAAGCTCTTTCCATAGTTTGCCTATTGTGGACATTGCTGCTATAAACATTTAGGTGCACGTGCCCCTTCAGATCACTACATTTGTATCTTTAGGATAAATACACAGTAGAGTGATTGCTGGGTCATAGGGGAGCTCTATTTTCAACTTCTTGAGGAGCATCCATACCGTTTTCCAGAGTGCGTGCACCAGCTTACATTCCTACCAATAGTGTAGGAGGGTTCTTCTTTCTCTGCATCCTTGCCAATACCTGCTTTGAATATATCTGTGATGTCCCTCTGGTCCAGTGGTCACTTAAAGCCTTTATTTCCTTGTTGATCTCTTGCTTAGATGATCTGTCCATTTCAGTAAGGGGAGTGTTAAAAGTCCCCTACTATTATTGTATTATTGTCGATGTGTTTCTTTGATTTTGTTATTAATTGGATTATATAATTGGCTGCTCCCATGTTAGGGGCATAGATATTTAAAATAGTTAGATCTTCTTGTTGACATAAGTATGATACAGTGTCCTTAAGTCCTTGAGTATGATATAGTGTCCCTCCTCATCTCTTATTATAGTCTTTGGCTTAAAATCTAATTTATCTGATATAAGGATTGCCACCCCAGCTTTCTTTTGATGTCCATTAGCATGGTAAATTGTTTTCCACCCCCTCAATTTAAATCTGGAGGTGTCTTTTGGTCTAAAATAAGTTTCTTGCAGACAGCATATTGATGGGTCTTGGGTTTTTGGTTTTTTTTTTTATCCATTCTTATACCCTGTGTCTTTTGATTGAGACATTTAGCTTTGTTTAGTGCTCTGAATATGTCATGGCAGTTCTTTCTGGCCTGCCAGGTCTCTGTGGATAGGTCTGCTGCTGATCTAATATTTCTACCATTGTATGTTACAAACCTCTTGTCCTGAGCTGCTTTCAGGATTTTCTCTTTGTCACTGAGACTTGTAAGTTTTACTCTTAGATGACAGGGTATTGACCTATTTTTATTGAGGGACATTCTCTGTGTCTCCTGGATTTTCATGCTTGTTCCTTTCACCAAATTAGGGAAATTCTCTGCTATAATTTGCTCCAATATACCTTCTGTCCCTCTCTCTCTTTCTTCTTTTCTGGGATCCCAATTATTCTAATATTGTTTCCATCTTATGGTATCACTTACCTCTCGAATTCTCCCCTCGTGGTCCAGTAATTGTTTATCTCTCTTTTTCTCAGCTTCTTTATTCTCCATCATTTGGTTTTCTATATCACTAATTCTCTCTTCTGATTCATTTATCCTAACCTCCATTTTTTTATTTGACCTCATTAATAGCTTTTTAAATTTTAGTTTGGTTAGATTTTAGTTCTTTTATTTCTCCAGAAAGGGATTCTCTATCTTCCATGCTTTTTTTTCCAGCCCAGCAAGCACCTTGATGATCGTCATTCTGAACTCTGGTTCTGACCTCTTACTAATGTCTGTATTGATTAGGTCCCTAGCCATTGGTACTGCCTCTTGTTCTTTTTTATTTTTTTGAGGTGAGTTTTTCTGCCTTGTCATTTTATCAGATAAGGATAGATGAATGAGAGAACAAAATGCTAAAAGGGTAGCAATGACCCCAGAAAAATATACACTAACCAAATCAGAAGAGACCTGCAACCGGGGGGAGAAGAAAAAAGGGGGGGGGAGATATATATATATATATATATATATATATATACACATATACACACACACATATATATATTTATTATTTATATATTATATATAAAACATATACATATATATTATATATATTATTAGACTGGTGAGTAGAACAGAGCCACACACTTCATTCTGGAGTTATTTTGGTCTTTTAGAAGAAACTGCCTCCCAAAACTTCAAAGAAAGAAAAACTTATATATATAAAAATAAGGGTAAACATATATATAAAAATAAGGGATGGAGTATTTCTGTAAAGATGAAAATTTAAAAAGATTCTAAAAAATAATTGATAAGAAGTTGGTTGAAAAAAGAGAATAAAAAGAAAAAAAAAGAGGAAAGAATGTGAGCAGGCTGGAAACTAGAACAAAGCCATGTGCTAGATTTAGGGTATATTTTGATCTGTTAGAAGAAACTGTATCCCAAAATTTTAAAGAAAGAAAAATCTATATGTATACACAAAATAAGGTTAAATACAATGAAGGGATAGAATATGACTATAATAATGAAAATTTTAAAAGATTTTTTAAAAAGGTATTGATAAAATAGTTTAAAAAGGTTAAAATAGGGTGCCTGGGTGGCTCAGTGGGTTAAAGCCTCTGCTTTCTGCTCAGGTCATGATCCCAAGTCCCACATTGGGCTCCCTGCTCAGCAGGGAGCCTGCTTCCTCCTCTCTGTCTGCCTCTCTGCCTACTTGTGATCTCTCTCTCTCTCTCTGTCAAATAAATAAGTAAAATCTTAAAAAAATGTTAAAATGGGATAGAGGAAAAATTTTAAATAGAATAAGAGAAAAATAAAATGAAAAATTTAACTTTGAAGGACTAAAGAATCATGGGGAAAAAAGTCATGAACTCTATGTGCTGTATTCTTCTAACTCTGGAGTTCTGCAGTTCTCACTGATCGGCGAACTTGGTCTTGGCTGGATGTTCTTGCTGATCTTCTGGGGGAGGGGCCTGTTGCCGTGATTCTCAAATGTCTTTGCCCCAGGCGGAATTGCACCGCCCTTGTCAGGGGTCTGGTTAAGCAATCTGTTCTTATCCGCTTTCAGTAGCTTTCGTTCCCTGAGCACTTTCTGTACAGTTTTGGAGGATGGGAATGAAGATGGCAGCCTCCCAATCTCTGCCCCATAGGAGCCGAGGGGTCAGGGCCCCCCTCCTCAGTGCGTCCTCAGAGAAAAGAAGTCGATCCCTTCCGTCTCCCTGGTCTCTGGCCTCACTCCGAGCTCACCCAGCCTGTGACCGAGCCTTTCTATCTTTGGGTCATGGCCCCATTTGGAGTCTCCAAACCCAGCAGGTTCTTGCAGTGCTCTCCCATGCCGCTCCTCCTGGAGAAGGAAGGTGAGTCTCCCTGCATCTGCCACTTGTGGGGTCTCTGCTCAAAGAGCAGTGGCTCAACTGTGCCTCAGATAACAGTATAGGGTAATCCTCCTTCCTTGGCTCCCTCGGCTTCCTCGGCTCTATGCAGCTGGCTTCCGCGCTCCAATACCTGGGAGCTCTGCCACCCTCAGACACCCCTGGTCTTTCTGTGACCCATGGGTCCTGAGACCACACTGTCCCTGCGAGGGCTCCAAACCCCCAACCCCACCCCCCCACTCCCCCATCCCCCACCTCCTGCCGCTTAGCCTCTGGAGTGACCTCCCTCAGTGGAGCAGACTTCTACAAGTTCCGATTTTGTGTTCTGCTGCTCTACCACTTGCTGGAGCCGGCCCCTCCCACCCGCAGTCTCTCTTCTGGTATATTGTCTTGGATTCATTTCTCCACACATCCTACCTTCCAGAAAGTGGTTGCTTTTCTGTTCCTAGAATTTCTGGTCTTCTTCTCTTTGATCTCCTGTTGAGTTTGTTCAGAATGGTTTGATAGCTATCTAGCTAAACTCCTGGGACCCAATGATACCCAGGTCTCCTACTCTTCTGCCATCTTGCTCCTCCCCCTTTTCCATTGATGGATATATAATTTTTGAAGATTTATTTATTTGAGAGAGAGAGAAGGAGAGCAAGCACGCACATGAAGGGGAGGGGCAGAGGGAGAGGGAGAGAATCTGAAGCAGACTTCCCATTGAGTGAGGGCTCCACACAGGGCTCCATCTTATGACCCTGAGATCATGACCTGAGCCAAAATCAAGAGTTGACATTTACCGACTGAGCCAACCAGGTGTCCCTTTTGATGGATATTTTTATCAACTAGACAGAGCCAGACAAATGGAGCTGTGAGTTTGTTTTTAGGGGAGATCCTCTGTCTTCCTGGCTGTCTGTTTTCTTACAGTTCAAAGATGAGGACACCTTGCATATAGGTAATAAGCTCTCGGAACATAGGCACAAAGCAGTCTGGGTGACACTCCAACTCGGCAAGGGGTTATCTGACATCACAAACTATAAGCTTTCAGCAACCCTTGAAGAAACAGGTTTCAAGCTGCCAGAGGAAAGGGAGCCCTTGTTCTTTCCATAAGCTGAATTCGCCTGGCCCCACTGAGCTCACTCTGGGCAACCTGAGCTCCCAGGGTCACTGACCAGAAAATCCTGTCTGTCTCTCCCCACAGGGACATTGTCCTGAAGATTCGGAGGAAGATGCCCCCTCTAATGAAGATCTATTTCTGGAAAAATTTAAAACCACTGAAGGGTCACTCCTGGGGCCGGAGGGCTGAACTTGCCTTTTTTCTTTCTTTATGGTCTGGAGTTAGGCTGCAAGCAACTCCATGGTCTGCCCCATCAGGCTTGGCTCAGCCTAATTTGCAAATTACTTCCTGCAAAATTCCACGTTGCATGTTGGAAGCTTACCTTTAACTCTTACTTTCCTATTGCATTTCTGCTATTTGGTCTTAGCTCTTCCCAGCTCCTGTCTAGTATGCTTAACTAGGGAGTGTGGGGCATAATGCAGAAATGCACAAAGGAAAGCACGTGGACATTAAATTTTTTTTTTGTATGGCATCCACACATAATTCCACATCCTTCAAATAAGAAATTTGCAAGATATTTTTCAGTAATTCCTATTGTTATAAAGCATTTAAGTGACAGTAGGGTTATCTAAAACTAACCTAAGATACAACTTCTAAGTTCACTCTGCTTAAAAAATATAATGGTGCACCTGGGTGGTTCAGTTGGTTAAGCATCTGCCTTTGGCTTGGGTCATGACCTCAAGGTCCTGGAATCAAGCCCCACATTGGGCTCCTTGCTCAGTGGAGAGCCTGCTTCTTCCTCTGCCTGTCGCTCCCCCATTAATGCTCTCTCTCTCCAATAAATAAATAAAATATTTGAAAAAATATATAATGGCTTCCCAAGGCTACAATGTAAAGGACTGCTCTCTTATCCTACATGGTAAAGGGACTATTTATAATCTGACCCAACTACCTCTCTCCCCTCATTCCCCACCATCCCTTGTTACATTTCCCTCAAATGGCTCATATTTTATCACTTTGTGACTCAGCTGAAGTTTCTGCCTTTACCTAGAGTAAGGGCTTCTCCACCCTGAGAGCCCATGAACATTACCAGGAGAACACTGAAAAAATATTTACTTGCTTATATTTCAAATTTTCAAGTGATTTTAAATTTATCAAAGAGTTATGAAGGTAGTGCCTCAAATTCCTATATGCCCTTCACTAGCTCCCCCTAATGGTAACATCTTGTGTTACCACAGTACATTTACCAAAACTAAAAAATCAACATAGTCTCATTAGTAACTCAATAGAGACATCATTTGGATTTCACCCATTTTCTACTAATGGCCTTTGTCTGTTCAAAGATCCAAACGAGGAAATCACATCGTATTTATGCAACATGTCTCTGTGGTCTCCTCCAATCTGCAAAAACTTCTGTCTTTGTTTTTTTTTTGTTTGTTTGGTTTGGTTTGGTTTGGTTTGGTTTTGGTTTTTTTTGGAGCTTGACACTTGGAAAGACCACTAGTCAGGTATTTTGTAGAAAGTTCCTCTGGTTTGATATTTTCTCATCATTAAACTGGGATTATGGACTTAGGGGAAGAATAACGCAGAGATTGTGTGTCCTTCTTGTTGCTTCATATCAGGGACACATGATAGCAATATGACTTACTTCTGGTGTCTTAACCTTGATCACTCAGCCAAGGTGGTATCTGCCAGTTTTCTCCACTGTACAGTTATTGTTTTTCTCTCTGTGTACATATTAATCAGAGAGTCACTAAGTCCAGCCTCCACTCATGGGGAGGGAATTAAGCCTTAGTTTTTGAAGCAAAAAGTACATTTAAAATGTGGATATAAATTAAAACCACCACAATAAGAAATATTTTGAGGGATTACTTTGAGGCTATGCAGATATCCGGTTTTGCCCACTGATTTCAATATCCATCTATGGGTCTTACCCCTAGCAGTTATTACTCTGGTGTTCTCCAGGTGATTTTCTGTATCTCTCATTTCTTCTGTATTTATTAATTGGACTTCTTTATGTAAGGAAGATTTCCCCCTTCTCCCTGCTTATTTAATTATTCAACTGTGTATGAACTGGTGGGTATTTATCCATGCTTTGGGTTATAATCTAATACTACCTCTATTTTGTTGCTCAAATTATTCCAGTTTTGGCCACAGGGGGCTCCTTCAGGCTGGTCACTTTGTCCTTTGGATACACTCCCCTCACCCTCCACCCCCACTTTTTTTTTTTTTTTAAAAACACTTTCTTATTCTGGTGTTACAATATGCTCCAGGTTTATCTTGTATTTTCCCCACTCCAGGATTTAGAATTCATCATGTGTCTGGGGAGCCCTGTTTCCTTTTATTGGAGAATGGTTGTTTAGAACCTAAGGTCCTATGTTAGACGTGTTCATTATTATTGGGGTGTCTTTGCTTCTAAGCCCTCTCGGTGGACAGATATAGGAAATGGATGCATAATAACCCAAGAATACATACATACATACCTATATTTCTTTGTGTTTCTGTCTGTAAATACAGGAAAATAAACACCAATTCATAGTGATATCTTCAGCTCTAGTCCAGCACCACAAGCTTCATTTTAGCCTTCCCTAGGGAACATTTTTTTTTCATTTTTTAAAACCCTTTTATTGATGCTTAAAACAGATAGGAAAAGTGTACAAATCTAACCTGTACAGCTCAATGAATTTTCATAAAGTGAACACACTCATGTAACTGTGGGGAACATTTTTAAATGTCCTTGTCTGGGCCCCAACCCAAGCCAATTAAATCAGAAACTCTGGAGGTCCTGCCTTCAATGGTATTTTTTTTTTAAACTCTCCAGGTAGTTTTAATGTTCAAAGAGGGTTGGGAACTATTGGCCTACAGTGGTCTTTCCCAGTGTATCCTTTTGATTAGGGTCTAGTCAATGACCTAGTGCCTCTATTCAGCCTTCCATCATCCCCAAGCCATTATCTCCTCCCCCCTCCCCCACTCACATCATTGCTTTGTTCCAGTATATGGTCTTAGGCATTCCCTTGCTGACTGTACTTACCTCTTTAGATGTTGGTCTTATTCAACAGTTGGTGAGCCCCCCAATAGCAGCTGACAGTCTCATTATCTGCTCCCCTTTATAGTTATCAGACCAAGAGAACAAATATTGGTGCTACTGGCCTCAGAAGAGAGACCTCCACTGGCAGCCCATGCACAGGTCAACCTCACTCCTGGACCCTTCTCAGAGACCAAATGGAGTTAGGGAGAAGAGCTGGAGTATCTAGTGATTCTGCTGGGGAGGGAATGGAATGGGAAGAAGCTCAAAATCAGGGATATGATAGTAAGGGACTCTATTGTAAGAGTAAGTCACACCCTCTGAATTGTCTGCCCAGTTCTGTATGACCTGGGAAGCTCACGTTACAGAAGTAAAAAGTATGCAAATGCCTGAAGATGGAGAAGAAGATAAATATAAAGAATCATTACATTAAGGAGAAAGAGCTAAATGTGTACTCTTGTAGTTGTTAAGATTATAAAACTCTTTTTATGAGAAATATTATTTTGATTTTTTTGGGGGGGTAAAAGTTTCAACATCTAATTCCAGTGAAATGAATGTGTAATAAAACTCTCAGAAGTGGCATCAGCAACATCCCATTTTATCTCTAGGAGTCAAGGAAGAAGGAACTGGTGGGCAGAGAAAAGAATAATTTTAAAATGAGTGATTGATGTATTCAAGGTATTAGTTTAAAAGGGATCAATTATCAAGGGAAACATAATTAAATAGAAAACGAGGCTAATAAAAGAGTCCACCATGAGTACTGTTCAAGGTCTTGCCTATATAGGAAATTGAGTGGTGTTACTCAAACTGCTTCTGAGGCCATGGTTGCCAAAACAAAATCAGAAACAAAATAGGGAAAGAAGTGCATCCATTGTACATTTCTAAAAACAGAGCAACATATTATGGATGACACTTGAGGTAGTTTGTTATTGGTGATATTGACAGCAGAGTTTTAATCGAGATTGACCCAGACACTTCCCCCTCACAACCCAGGCTTTCAGCACAGGAGCTACTAGATAAATATTTATTGACCGACTGGCAGGGAATTTCTCTCAAGACTAGGGTAAAATCATAATGGTAGTTGAGTGGGGTGAGACGTTGTCTTGAGGAATCCTCCCATGTACTTTCTCCTCTTTCGGTCTTGCTCTCTTTACCTGATTCCTAGTGCCTGTGTTGCCCAGTGGAAAACATTTGATTTTGTAAGTAAAGGGAGTTTTTGAAAATTTAAAGAGATCTTGCAGGGGAAAGGCAATGTTTAAAAGGAAGGAAGGAACAGTGAGCAGGAGTTCATCAAGCGTGGGTAGAAGGTTAGCAGGGGAGATGTTTCTTGGTGAGGGGTCTTTCCTGTAATCAGGCCATGTTATTATATATGCCCACCATCACTGTCGACTTAGTTCTCAGAGTGGTGTCAAGAAAAGTTCAAAGTGGCATGCACCGACTTCGGGGAACATTCAAGAACAGTTGAGACACACATACATTGTAGAAAGTCTCACTTGAACTGTTGATAGAAATCTCCCACTGGAAATGCATGATTTCTTCAGAATTTATATTTGTAACTAAAGCCTTGTGGTTACAAGCCATCCCGTGGATATATATGCAGAGTAATCAATATTTGAAAGGATAATATTAAAAAAGACAGACAAAGGAAAAGCAAGTACCTTTTTGAGAATCTCCTATTTTGTGCACATTTAATGAGTGTTTTTTTGTGGGAATTCAGCAGCACACCAAGGTTAGGGGCTGTATGGGATTTATCTGAGATTTCCTCATCTTCCACATAGTACCTGGTACAGAACAAACTGTTGTTGAATGAATTTTTAATATTTAGGACCCTAGGAGCAGGTTTTAAGTGAGTACTGGGTTAGATATCCTTTTTTTTTTTTCACACATTGGGGGACTGAGACCCAGAGAGAGTAACTTGCTTGTTTGAAACTATTGGAAAATCAATGACAGCACTAGGAGCTAAATGCATAATTTCTACTCCTGGTCGTTCACTTGTAGGAAATGATTAGGCTGATTTTCCTTTCTGGCAGGCTTGGGTCACACCCAGGGCCAACTTTTCCATTAGGCACAGTGCCCACAGCTCACAAGGCTTTTAGGGGCCCACAAAAAAGTTTTAATCTCTTTAAGATCTGAAGAAGATCTATGAACTAAAATTTAAAATTTGAATTTAACTTTAATATTAATTTTAAAATTTAAATTTCTTTTAAAATCTGAAGAAAAAAGTTACATTGACATAGTAATAAAATATCATCTTTAACAACTTAAAAAAAAGATTTTATTTATTTATTTGTCAGAGAGAGAGCACAAGCAGGGGAGTGGCAAGAAGAGGGAGAAATAGGCTCCCCACTGAGCAGAGAGCCCGATGTGGGACTCAATCTCAAGACCCAGGAATCATGAACTGAGCCAAAGGCAGTTGCCTAACTGACTTAGCCACCTAGGCATCCCATTTTAAACAACTTTTTAATGGAGGAGGGAGCCCACAAGAGTCATAACATGGCCCTAATCGCAGTTCCCTCCTACCACAAAAGTGAGGAGACACACTGATGTATTATTGCTCTCCAGGTTAACAGAAACTACCATTGGTGTAAGACGAGAGCAAAACTTTCAATATAAGGTCTTTTAGTTACAGCTTCTCAACAGCCCCCTTTTAAAAGTTAAGCTAATGGAGATCTAATTTACGTACAGCAAAATCCACACTTTCAGTGTACAACGCTACGAGTTATGACAAATTCATGGAGTTGAAAACTCATCGCCACTAGCAACATAAAGACTATTTCTACCATCCTATAATGTTTGCCTGAAAAACCAAAAGAATGGAATTTCCCTTCTCAGAGCGAGAGAAGAGCTACAGTCCAAGGGTTTGAATTTAGACATGTTAAAAGTTTGAGATATATACTAGATATCCAAAGAGGAGTACTGAGTACACAGCTGGATAAATGGATTGGAGTTTGGGAGAGAGGTCTTGGGTGGGAAATGTACATTTAGTAAGTCAAGATACAGGAGATATTTGAGGCCACAGGAAAGGATGAGAGTCCCTAGGAAGTGAGTACAGTTACAGAATAGAAGAGGCTCAGAGACTGATCCTAAGACCCACTAGTGTTTAGAGGGACCAGCCAAGAAGATGAAAATAACACACCTTAATTCACAGGGTTCTCAATTCATAGGTCTTAAGGGATTATTGAACACATGGAAAGTACTTAGAAGAAGCACCTAGGAAGTGCTAGTAAACGAGAGCCTTATTTATTTATTTATTTATCAATGGATCCATTAAGGATATGAGTAAGACATAAAGTAGTATTTAATTACTAGATTCATTAATTGTACAAATATATACTAAGTGCCCACTCTGTGCTAAACATTGATCTGGGTGCTGGGGAAATGGCAGTGACAAAATGGACACAATTCTTTGTCGTTCCAGGGGCAGGGATAAGGTGGAACTATCTTAAATCTTATGTTCCTAGGAGGCATTACTGATGTGGTGACATTTGAAGATGAGGGAGAAGAGAAAATCTAGAAATGGAATTTCTGGCAGAGGGAACAGCAAGTGCAAAGGCCCGGTGGTAGAAGCCTGCTTGATGTGCCCAAAGAGCCAGACTGACTTGAACAGCATGAGTGCAGGGGAGGAACCATAGGCTAGGAGGTCAAGGTGGAGGCACTAAAGATCATGTGGGGCTTTACAAGTCATTTTCATGACTCCGACTTTGATTTCTGGTGGGAAAGGAGTCAGTGGAGGCTGTATTGACCTCCATCCTCTTCTGTTTTATAAGAGTTTTTGCCAGATGTCAAATTGTCCCATGAAGACACACCAAAAGCAGAGCACTAGTTATATTCAATGTCTCTAAAAGCAAGAGAGAAGGATTTGGAATGACTTGGCCTTAGGAACTTGAAAATGTATTCATTTCCCCCATTCCACGAGCATTTATTGGTCACAGGACATAAATATGTATCACAACACTGATACACATTAACAGCACCAAGCCTAAACGTTCAGTATTTACGTAAGAGTTGTAGTGCCGTGTCCTGGATTAATGTCAATTTAAAGAAGTGCAGCCCATGCAGGAATTCCAATGGCCTCATTTTACAGATGAGAAAATGTTAGGCACCTTCCCCAAGGTCAGATGCTGCAGAAAGTGGTGCTAGCATTTTCTTTGCCACCAAGGAGTCTACAGAGCACGGGATACCTGCTCTTTTCTCTTTGTCCTTCCATCAGCACCAGATACAGTGCTGGGTAAAATAATACTGTTCTACTACAAAAGTGCAGGCAGATTCTCATGATGTTCTGCTGTTAAATAAAAAACCCCATGGTGAATAGGTCAGCCTCTCCCTCTTCCCTTTGCCTGTATCAAATGCAGGAAGTGGTCTCTGTAGAAATTCAACACCATTGTCCCCGGCACAGGGAGCCATTCAGCTGCGTGGGTTGCTGCAACTCAAGGAGGATCCCTAGCCATAGCCAGCATCATGGAGAAGCTGGTCAGCCCGGGACAGGGGATTTAATTCACTGGCTTCATTTGTTATATCTTGAAAATGAAAAGATTCAAATAAATGATCTCAGATCTCTTTCAGTTTGGGAAACTTATGATTCCGATGGGATAGTGGCTGGAGATTTTGTGCACACAGGAGACACAGAGGGAGGAACATGGGCCCCCTCGATTCTTGCTTCATTCTCTAGGTGGCTAAAGCTGGTACCAGAAATGCAAATAACCTCTGTCTCCTGACACTTCCAAAAATCTCTCTTTCTCTTTCTAATTAACCTCTCTCCTTTTTAATGTCTTATGTTCTCTGATTCATAGTCAACTTGGGGCTTCTGTAAACTTCTAAAAGGCTGGGGTCAAACTTTCTTGTAAATTGTTGGGGGAGGGCATGGGAAGCAAAAAGAAGAAGAAAAGTTCTGGTTTCCACACACAGCCACACGGAGCAGCACCTGTCCCCGATTTGGACAAAGCAAATTGAAAGCGGGAAAGGAGTTCTCACCACCTGGGAGAAAGCAGAAACGACAGAGCACAGAGGCTTCCCTCTGGCCAGCCTCACCATTGTGTTTCCCCTTCTTTGCGGTCCTCCCAAGGGCTGGACACCCGACACTTGTGCCGAGGTTCTCATGACATCGACAGTGTTGTGGGAAGCCACGTCCACTCCCCGGGGGGTTTCCACTGTGTTCCCATGGACTGTCCATCCTGCACGCAGACGAGTAAGGGTAGGCCATGGCAATGGGTGCCAGGTGACATGGCTGCTCCCAGAGGTCTCCAGTGGCCAGGCTTGGCCAGCCAGACTGTGAAACAGGAGACAGCCCAGCCTTGCACACAGAGACTTTCAGCCCCCTGGCTTCATTACTATGCAACTAGGGCGCTGCCCTGCCCTCCCCTCAGGAGACTGTCTCTTGGTCAAGTGAAGCTGGAAGAATGGACGCGGTGGGCCTGGGTTCTCTTCTTGCTTCTCTTTTCCCCTTTGTCTTCTTTCTCAGCTCTCTCTCTCTGTCCCCTGTCTTTCCTGTCCTTCTTTTCTCTTTCATACTTTCCTGTCCTCTCCTCTTTCACTCCTTCCCAACCGCTCTCCCTCTTCCCCCTCTCCATTCCCCCGTGTCCCCCACCTGGCTCTGTTCTTCCTCTACTCTCCCTCTCTTCCTGCCTCTTCTGCACGTGGAGTCAAAATTTGCGCAAGGACTTCCCGACCAGCTGCTGACACACCAGGTGTCCAGGTAGACGCACCTGTCTCCCTGAGTCCTCAACGTAAACAGGCAGCAGTTGTTGCCTAGAGGGTGGGGAAGAGCAAGGCATTTTCTTCCTGTTCATTCCCGCAAAGTCTTTTTTTTAGACTTCATGAGTCAGTTGGATTGTTGTCTTTGGATTCTCTCTTTCTGATACCTTAGCGAGAAATTGGAGAGCTTTGTTTCAAATATCATAGTTAATCTGAAAGGAGACATTGCAGGATCATTAATAAATCAGGACTGAATTTCACAGGACCCACTAACCTCCATTTCATTACATGCCTAAGTCCACTTGGAGACCCTTTACATCACTCGGGTCGGAGTCCTAGAAAAGTTAGACCCCTAAAGAAGTTCATCTACAAGGACTTCTCACACAACCAACAGTGAATCTCCATTCCAAGAAAAACCACTGTGCTCTGCTCTCTTGCCAAAAACACGATGAGGAAGACTTCTCCATAGTGGGAGAAGGGACAGTTATAAATACATACTGAGAACCTAGCAGGGCTGGTGTGATGCTGGTTGAGAGGAGGAAGGCCTTTGAGCGACCACGATGGCACCTAGAAGGTATGTAGTGTCACTTTTCAACTTGGGCCAGTCCCCTGGACCAATGAATGTCAGGGTTAGTTCAACAACCACTGTGACCTTGGACTCCACACCTGGAGGAGAGTCTTCTGAGGAGACCTTCAGTTCTGTTTCTGTGGATTTCCATGAGAGGATTCTGCTGTTTAAATGTAATAACCTTCAATGATATTACATCAAAAACAGCCCCCAATTTGGTTTTGGTGCGTTATTTTGTGGGAGATGTTGACATTTAATTGAACTTAGTGGTCTCAAAGAACAGGATGATGGAGATGGTGCATTCTTTTTATTGTTGATGAAAAAATGAACTGAACACAATTCTGGGAACCAAAATGTAAACACACTTCCCATCTGAAAACTGAAGAATTAGGGGAGGTACAGTCTTAATAGTAACAAGTGGATCTTGTGAATTCTATCAGTTTCGAGTATGGAAACAGAAAGCCACATATCTAAAATGTGTATAACTGTTCAAATTTATTTTTATGAAATTTCCTCTTCCAAACTAAAGATATACTAAATCTAAAAATCTAACCTAAAGTCTAAACTAAGAAAAACAAATAAAACACCCCTCCCCACTAAACTAGAAAGTCTACTCAAAATCATGATAACGTCAGTGTCACTGCTACTAAATTCTGGTGTCCGAATCCTGAAACCACAGCTATGCAGTTTTATGGTTTCCTTGGAGTGTGTTATGGGAAGCGTATTGACTTTGGTGTTAGGTAGGCGAGGATTAGGGTCTCAGCCTCACTTGGTGCTTAATCCCTTGGAGCCTCATTCCGAGAGATTATACCACCTCCGACACAAGGTTGTGAGGATTGAACAAGACAATGACAAACATTGTCTTGCCTAGCACAGTGTGGGCTGCACAGTGACTGAGCACTACTTTAATCTTCTTGACCCCCTTCTTCCCTTGACACTGGGGAGAAACTTGGGCTGCAGATCCATCATACTCCTGCGAACCAGCAGGTGGCACTCATTTAAAGAATCCCGCAGCAACCACTTAAAAGCGCCTGAGAATTCACCACCATCGCATTTCCTCAATGTTTACCTGAGACTGGGAGAAGGAAAAGGGAAGTGAGTTAATATTTGACTAAAAAGGGGAGGGCTTTATTTTTGTTTCTCATGTTGAAGCCAAGAGATCTGTCCTTTCCTCTGTAAACCAAGAGGCTTTAAGGGCTGTGTCCACAGAGCAGGCGAATGTTTCCGGCTGCCCAGCTTTTGAATGCCGGAGAAAAATAAACTCTGGGCAGAGACTGGCACCACACCCACTTACCTTCTACCTGTCAAAGGTGGCTTCTCCCTGAGTTGCAGAAGTATGATAAGGGGGAACATAGCTCAGGGCTACTGAGAGGTTTGGAGGATGGGGGAAGGTATCCATCACTGAGGTTTTTCACCCTGACATTCAGGAAGAAGCTATTCATGGGACATGAGCACTGTTTAGGCTCCAGGTTAATTCTTCAAGACAGTGAACCGCTTGTCACTGGGAGGAGTCAGGCACATATTAAATACTGACCCGTTTAGATGCTGGGGATGGGTGGGTAGGGGTCCTGCACTGAGCAAGAGGGTCTTCCAGACTACCCTTAGGGTCCTTTCTGATGCTTCCTTGTTTCTCAAAAACAAGAAAAACAGGACTAGCTGTGGCAGGCTGCCTAGCCTTCTTTACCTACATCCCGCCCACTTTGTCTGAATCTGGGGCTGCAGGAAGGCATCGGGGAAGGAGGCAGCAACCATTTAAGGCAAGATGTAAACATTCCTGCTTCTGACGCCAGCATTTGCAGATTCCACCTCCTCTGTGTTGGAGTGGAAGAGGGGAGGAGGGATGGGCATTTATTGCATGGTCCACAGAGGGGAAAAACCAAAGGGGAGCCAAACTGGCAACCTTGTACTTAGAGAATGTGTATCTAACTAAACATTTGCAATTGACTCAGTCAAGGAGCGTGAAGTACCAATTCTCCTGAGGTTGGGGGGAAATGTGCCTCACTGTTCCAGTGCATGAATAATCAAAGTGCTTCTTTCCTTCCCTGTTATCCTCACCATTATACTGATGTTATTATTTTAGTACATGCTCATTATTGCAAAAGCCTGCTTAGTTGTCAGTAACACATTTTCTAGAATGTTTGTTAAGGAGCTTGAAGGCAAACTGGCTGGGTTTGAATCTTGGCCCAGTGGCCTTGGGTAACTAACTTTGATAATCTCGCCAAACCTCAGTTCCTCCATCTGTTGGATGGAGCCAAGTTATTTTCATGCCTCACAGAGCACTTGTAAGAGGTCAATGAGATAATATAAAAGACTCAGTCCAGTGTCTGACACAGACCTATTAGTGTTATATTATTATAACTTTGGAAACTTCTTTTGCATTTCTGTGATATTTCAAGAGGAAGCTTAGAGAATAGACCAGGCCATGAACATGTGATTTAATTTGTATGCTTTCTTATAGAGGTCAATTGTTGATTTTGAAAGGCAATTTACAAGGCAGAGACAAGAAATTGTACTTAAGAATTGATTGCTTAAGAATTGATTGCTATAGTGGCACCTGGGTGGCTCAGTGGGTTAAAGCCTCTTCCTTCGGCTCAGGTCATGATCTCAGGGTCCTGGGATGGAGCCCCGCATTGGGCTTTCTGCTCAGCAGGGAGCCTGCTTCCCCCTCTCCTTCTGCCTGCCTCTCTGCCTACTTGTGATCTCTCTCTCTCTCTCTGTCAAATAAATAAAATCTTAAAAAAAAAAAAAGAATTGATTGCTATAGTGCTGAGTTAGCTGGAGGCTAAAGGGCACCCATGGAGAGAAGAAAGACCTGCTATCTCATGGTAAGTGTCAGCAGCAAAACCCAGGCATATAAATTTGCTTTGCAACCACCATATGCTAAGTAGCCATGTTTACGTGAAAATATATGATCAGTCAGCACTTGGCTACCAGAACATCTGAATCAACTGGAACTAATAACAAACAGCAAACTTACTCAGATTACCAGCCTAATAATCCTTTGAGAAAAACGAACAAATTCCAAGTCCACTTTTGCATTAGTTCCAGCAATAAAATGCAATCTTCTGTTAGCAGCTTTCAAACAATGCTTTGTGCGTTGACTTGGAAAGTGAGTTCGTGGTTTTCATCTTCTGGTCCAACTAAAGACAACTTTCAGAAAATACTTGCTGATGGCCAGCCTCCAAATGGTTTGCTGTCATTCGGACTTACTAATAAAGGTATTTCCCAGGTTGTCTAGATAAGCGGGACCCATTTTATTTTTAATATGTAGAAATTTTTTCACTGTCAAATATTTCATGGGACTCCCACGTGACGTGTGTGGTTTTTGGCTTCCTGGCGAGTCTATCTCCTTTCACACAAGCACTTCTTCCCCAGTTTTGGCCTGTGTGTTTAGAGGGGGTGGTAAGGGACATGTGAGACTGGGCAAAGTCAGACTCAAATCCCATTCCTCTGGTCACAACGATCGGCTGACAGATGGCCGAATCACCTCTTCATAGCATGGAGACAGTAGGAGGCCTTTGCAGGACATTCTGGCAAAGATTCCTGCTGCCTTCCACTGGACTGGGTGTTGAGAGATGAAAGCTTGAAGCTCTGAATCCCCTCCCAGAGCCTTACAGAGGTGCCACTCTGTCAAAGCTGAGGCAAGACATGAAGAAAGCTTGGTTCCTAGTGGCATCATTGGGGCCATCTCTGTCCTTAGACTTTTCACTTAAGTGAGACAATAACCTTTTCATGTGTTAATCCAGTTGGAGTTGGGGTTCCTACTGCTCACCACCAAGAAATCCATGCTTACCACATGGCACTGTTGTGTAGATTAATGGGATAATCCAGGGAGAAGCATTTAGGACCGTGTCCGGCATAGGGACGCACAATGTGTCTTATCTGTTTCCACCAGCAGCGGCAGCCCCAAGGGTCACTAACATGGTGTACTAGGATGCTCAAGGAAAGCATCATGAATGGTCTGGCCGTTTAGGAAGGGCACAGAAACATGGAGAACAGGGAGAGAAAGGAATGAGAATTTCGGGTAGTGGGAGTAAGGGTAGGATTGTATAATGCATATTTGGGGCACGCCGAGAAGACCAACCAATAGGATGGGGACTCATGATGGGGAAAACAGGAGATCAGTCAGCCTGGCTGGATCTGGATGATGTCAGGTCTTAAGCTAAAGAGCTTGGACTTTATCCTATAAGAGGTAGAGGGGTAGTATCCACCTGGCTTGACCTAACGAATCAGCAGGAATCTGACAAATCCCTACCTGCACTCAATGATGGGGCACGGAGGCCATTTCCAACCGAGAGTGCCCAGGCCGACGCCAAAGCAGGGCCCAGGGGTGGAAGGGAGGGCAGCAGAGGGTGTGGGCGCAATGTGCTCAGCATCATGTACTCAGTTCTTCTGTTCATGACCTCTTTCTTGCAGGGGATGTAATACCAGCCTCGGAGCACCAGATGCCTATTAGCCTTTGTCCCTGAACAAGAATAGAGATTCCATGGCATTCGCTTTGTTTGGCCTGCTGGGTGATTATCAGTTTTCTGTTTCTGCTCCCTCACCACGCCCTCTGAGTCACCCTGTGTGCTATAGGCGTGTGCTCCTTCACTGAGTTTTCTAAGACATTTCGTTTTCTTCTGCACATGTCTCGTTTTAAATAGTGCACTCAATTTATATGGCTTTCGTTTACTTCTTCTGAGATTGGAAAGTAGTCCTGGTAGAATGTTGTTCTCTAAATGCAAAGAAGAATGAACTGATAGACTGTTAACGTGACACACAGATTTTATGAAAATGTCAAAGGTAGAACAGAGCAAGGGGTTACTTTTCACAACTGTTCACATGGGACCATGGGGAGAAGGCCCAGTGAGAGCCAGGGGGCCTGAATTCTAGTCTTGATTGTTTCACTAACAATATCATGGCCTGGGACCTGCTCCTTAGTATTTCTGTCCCTGAGTTTCCTCGCCCATAAAATGAAATGGTTTTACCCGGGGAGCATCTCATTTAATTCATTAAGTGATGATGATTTGAAATACCATCTTTTGTCTCTTGAATCTTATCCAAAATACATATTCATTTAGTATACTGTTACAGTTGACTGCCATATTTTTTCTATTTTCTGTATACTGTGTACTGTTCTCACCCTAATGAGATCCAGCAGAGCAGATTCAATTGCACATTTTTGCCAATGAGGATTTATGTTCCATACTGCAACTGCTCTTAACCAATGAGAGTTCCACCGGTCTCTTACAGGTTGTTAGGCAATCCATGTTATTTGTGCTCCTGTGGCTTCTCTTTCTACTATTTGTTTTGAATTCTGGAAGAAACTTTAACCTCCTCTTGGCTAGCAAAAAGTTTACTGGTGCTTAACACTTGTAGTAAATGCTGAAACATTTGCTGGTATCTATGGTTCTGCATTTGGCCCAAAGAAACAAAAGAGAATCGGGCTAGAAGTTAAAATGAAAGCGTTGAACCTTCATGGTACAGTTAATGACAATGGTCTGGGAAACAGAGGATAAAGATTAACAGGCAATTGGTGATTGTGGGAACACTTTGACATTACGAAGGTCATCATAAACAACACCTTAACCTAGAAGAATGGGCCTCCACTTACATAAACTGTAGCTGGAATCGTGCAGCTATTTCAAGGACTCTAAGGAGCAGGGAGAAGCTATTACCAGTGTTGAATATAAGAATGTAACCCCCTACACGCAGGGTTGTAATGACCTGCATGACCGGCTGATTCAGCGGGAGCTCCCATTTCCAGAAACTAATCAGTCCCCCACACTAAACAGAATATGTGTATAGAGTACAAAGTATTTTGCAGTATCATTTTAAATACATCCTGAACATCTTTCATGTTGGCGTGTGTATAATCTTATAATCTATCGCATTTTTTCCAAAAACTCCATAACGTTTCTTTGTATTAACTTACTACAATTTATCGAAACAATCCTCTGTTACTGGACATCTGGGTTGTCTCCAATTTTCTATGTTACAAACAATGCTGCAATGGTCATAATGGCCTAGAAGGTGTTATTTTTGAGAATGTTTATTTTTTGTATCCTCCCCAATGTGAAGGGTTATCAAGTATTTTAAATGTTTTCAATTTATACAGAAAAATAATATCTTACTGTGTTTACTTTGCTGTTCTTTAATATTAATAAATTGAGATATCTTTTCATGTTTGTAGGACATTTGCCCTTCAAATTCTTTGAGCTCCAAATGTTCATGGCATTTGCCTATTTTTCCTGTTGGTGTGTTTATAACACTAAAATCTTGCAAATAACTAAATTGTCTATTACGTTTAGTAAATTTCCTTTCTTTCTTTATTTCTTCCTCTCTTTTTTTTTTTTTTTTTTTTTTAGATTTTTATTTATTTACTTGAGAGAGAGAGCCAGTAGAGAGCACAAGCAGGGAGAGTGGCAGAGGGAGAGGGATTCCAGGGGCTGGATCCCAGGACTCCGGGATCACGACCTGAGCTGAAGGCAGACGCTTAACCAACTGAGCCACTCAGGTAACCCCACTGAGCAAATTTCATACCAAAATATTATGTAGTCATTACAAATTATATTTTCAAAGGATTTTTAATGATGGAAACATTCATTATATGGTAAGTGAAAATAAAACAATATAAAATTATATATAATATATCATACTGTTTTATTTAATGCATAGACAAAAGCCTGGGGGAGTGGAAATGCACACATATATTAATGTGATTTGAGGAAGTCAAATTACAGGTAATGTTAAAACTTTCTTGGTAGGTTTTAATATTTTCCAGAATTACTATAAAGCACAGTTCCTTATGTAGTCAGAATGAACAAAAATGTTATAGTTTTGTGATTATGACTGACCTCTAACAGTTGTCCTGTTCTGTGCCTCAAGGGCACTGGTGGTCAACCCCTGAGATACGTTAACACAAGGGCCCCTTAAGTCAGGATGGAATATTCCGTAAGGCCACAGGGTGAGGAGAAGACAGGGAGCTGGCGGTCCCCGTAGAGTCCAGTGAGTCCACGCTGCTCTGGGGGCCCTAGGAGTCTTTTGATGGCCACTGGCCAACACAAACTAAAGCAAGTCTTCTGATTTGGGTTATGGTTTATTGGTATTTGTGGGTGACCGATACATACTCCCAAAGATTTCATTTTTACTTAAGACTGCAGTTATGTACAACAGGTAACCTCCTAAATAAATTGTCAAAGATTATTACAATTTGATATTTACCAACAAAAGGGGACTATGTCAAATTTCCAGACATTTTCCAGGCTTTCAAATCCAAGCACGGTGCCTCAGCCCTCACTCATCTTAGACGTTCTTCCCTGGAGCTTCTGCTTGTCACCCAGACCTTCTTGTTTGGCTCAGCGGCTCCTGATTTCCAGTTGGTTACCCCTAGCTTTCTTGCCATCACCTGTGAGCTGAAGACTTCTTTTGCCTGTCCTTTTTTCATCCCCCAGGGATCACGAAGTGAAGCAACTGGCCTAACAAACTTGAGTGAAGGCTGGAGGCTTGCATGGGGGCTTTGCATGCAGGAAAGGAAAACAGGCAGAAAGCAGCAGGGTCTCAGCATATGACCATCACAAATACTGCCTCTCTCCCAGCCCAGGTGGGCCTTTCTGCAAGTCCCTGGCATCTGCTTCCTACAAACCAGAGCCTCTTCTCCCATCTTTGCCTCTCACTGAGTCCTCACTCCTTGGCCCCCCCATGCTACCTCTTACCCGGTTGGGGGAAACCCCAAGAGCCCACAGCACAACAAATGTGCCTCACCGTCCAAGGAAGGTAGCTTTTTTCCATAGAGAAACATTAGCCTTGTTCTGTCCAAACCACTCCCACCCAGGTGAAGTGTAAGCCTAAAGTCTACTAAGGCATTTTCCCATTAAAAAGAAAAATCACTTCCAAGGAAAAATTCTGCAGTTACTCCCTTAAAGTAAGGAGCATAAACAGCAAAGAGTCTTTAAAACAGTAACGCTCTCCCACGCCCCCTCTGGAGCCCACGGAGTCCTCTCATCCAGTCCTTTATTAAAGTTGCCGCCACAGTGGCTGTTTACCAACCAGAATGGAAATATTTTAGTATTTTCGTAGCCAACAGGGTTTCGGTATTTTAATAGCTGAGAGCATACCTGCTACGTGTCAGTCTTGAACGTAGAGATACAGAATTCTAGAATCCCTGATTTGGGAGATAAGGTCAGTCTCTAAAAAATCTTCTGAATGATGCCTCTGGACAATGAGGTCCTCAGAAGTGAAGACTGCTGTGCCTCCTGCAGTGACTGGCACCCCACAGATGCTCTGTGACCGAGGACCAGTTCGATGGGAGGAGAAGCCAACACTCACTGCTGCTTCGTTGACAAATTGCCACCTGGTCTTTTCTGGTCAAGTGTTAGATAGCCCATTCTCATGGAAAGTGGCTGGTGATTCTGTGGATCTCTCCTATCTTTGTGCAGGAAAATGTGACTTTTAGTTATTTTACTCTTGTTTTCTGGTAACTGTTCAGAGCAAATGTCTGGATCTCTCTGTATATTAGATATCATATTAGATATGTCACATATGTATGAAGATATGTCTATTATGTACATTTCTGTTCTGATTTCTATCCTTTTTCAGACAACTGTCATTTCCTATCACAGCGCCTTAGCCTCAAATTTTTCTACTATTCTTGATGCTGTAGCCATAGCAGAAGAGAATCACTAGCTGGGATGGGGAGGCAGGCAGACGGTACAGCAAAACCAAGAAGAGTGAAGGGCAGGAGGGGCACAGAAGCCTCACTGGCACTGAGCACCCCTTCCCTGGGCCTGCAGCTAAGATCAGCCCTCTCTGTGGAATCATTTACATGGACCTTGAACACCAGAGCTCTGCGGAGGGCGACCACGAATGCTCTGGGGACAGCGGACAGCTTGCACAGGCCAGAGTGATTGGCACACGGACGCGCTGGAGAAAGTAGTCCTGCCAGAGGCTCAAGCTTGTCATGACAAGGTTCTCTAGGGACGCACACCAGCTGTGCTGTACTTTCAAATCAGCAGACCCAAATCTAGTATGACCGGCGAGATGTTTATTTTGTGAAATTGCCTCTGCATCTCTTTTGGGGCTGAATTTGCTATATTCTTCATGTTTAATATGACAATGATTATTGTTGCTGTTATTAATGATAATGAGAACAAAATGCAAAGTCTTTAACCGAAATGATGTCTACTTCTTGTAGCACTACTACAATATGGACACTATTATTTTCATCTTACAGATGCTGATCACACAGAAAATAAGACAGCCAGGCAATGAATAGATCTAAAATCTGTATACCTCTTCCTCTCTACATGGATTCGTGCCAAGTAACACAAGAGGCCTGCTTGCTCTTGACCAGGGCAAAGCTGTAGGCTCACACTCTTCCCTCCTCCAGAAAGATAGGGGAGGTTTCCAAGTTTTCAATTTCCTTCTATTTTCAACAAAATAGGAACCTTAGTATTATCTCATTCAAGCATAACAAAGAGAAATAGGGTGGTGTTTGAAAGGCTCAAGAAAAGGTACAGTTCTAACTGTGCCGAAATAAGAAGGATGGGAAAATTAGGGCTCCCGCCCCCACCCTGAACACAGGGCTACCTACATGTTCAATCTGTTATGTAGGAATAACATGGTCTTGTTAGATTACAGAAACAACTCCATGGTTGCTAATAGTCACAGCTGCCAGCAACACTGGACTGAACTTACTTGACCATCAGAGAAATGCCCACATGAATACATATACACACACATGGACACATGTATTTTATGCGTCTGGTGGGTCCTCATTACTCACAGAATCTGTATTTGTGAATCCACCTATTTGCTCAGATTTATTTGTCCCCCCCAAATCCATCCTCGGACACTTTGGCAATCATTCACAGGTAGGCAGACAGCAGTGAAAAATTCGAGTCCCTTGATCTGCATCTTCTTCCCAGCTGAGCTGAACAGGGCGACCTGCTGACTCCTTGTTTCAGCTCCCATCCGGTAAGCCAGTGTCCTTTTCATGGTCTATTTAGTGCCTCCTCATGTGTTTTTTGTTGATGATTTTGCTATTTAAAATGACCTCCAAGTATCTGAAGTGCTGTCAGGTGTTCCCGGGCCTATGTGCGGTGATGATGTGCCCTCCAGAGAAAATACACGTTTTATGTAAGCTTCATTCATGAGTTAATAACACTGTTGGTCCTGAGTTCAATATTTATGAACCAAGAATATATATTAAAGTGTCCTTAAACAGAATCACATGAAAACAAGTTTATGCATTGATCAGTTCAAGAAGGTGTTGTGCCCAGAGGCACCTAGGAACCTGCCCCTGTATTTCCCTAAGGAGCAAGGGGTCAAAATATGCCAATTCAGTGTGCATGGTGACCCTATGGACCATAAATACTGTGACTACCAAGAACCAACTGTATTCTTATATACATGGTGTGTGTGTGTGTGTGTGTGTGTGTGTGCACAGTGCCTTATCCAAATTCACTGAGACCTTGAAAACTTAACTCTGTAATTTAGTGAGAAATGATACTTGGAGAAAACCGTTACCATACAATGAAGTACATTTTTCTTAATTAGGGCTTAATGGTCCTATAATTGATCTTTTGTTTTGCTAGCACTAATTTCGATCAGCGATGATTTGATTGCGCCAGCATGATAGTGTTGCTTAGCTACTGCTTGGAAGAGTGAATGCACGTGGGCTATAATGGTTTGCGAGTGTTACTGCAAAAGCACTTACTTGGAATACAGACTACATTCCAAGCAACATTTTTACTCCAGAAATCTGTCCAAGAGTTTGTTATCTAGTTGATAAATGGACTTTTGGACATAATATTCTGTCCAGATCTCTTTGGCTATGTCAACATCGACAGTATCCTTAACCAACAACACTGACTGAGTCAGACCCTGTCAAAGACAAACCTGAATCCTCCCAGATCCACTCCCCTCCTGCTGCCATATGAGAGTGAAGCAAGGTGTTGGTCAGTTTCATTTATCTTCCTGCCCCAGTTGCTTCCAGGGGCTTCCCAGTATCTCCCTGTTTTCCAGTTGCAATGCTCAGATCCAGTTTCAATGCATCTTGAATTTAGAAAAGAAATCAAGTAAAAACAAATGGTACAAACCAAGACAACGTGCTGTTTCCTATTTGATCATCTCCCCAATTAAATTATAAAAGCAGCCAGTGTGGTGGAAAGAGCCCTCGACTGGGAAGTAGGGTATTATTTCCACTGATAATGTTAATTACCTATGTTGATTAGGCAAGTGACTCAATTAGGCCTAGACCTCCTTATCTGCAAAAGTGGAGATTGTAAAATCTCCCCTTTACATGAACAATAGCTAGACTCTATGCTTCCAGCTGGGCTCCTCAGGATAGTGTTGGGATTTTCCAGATCATCTTGACTTTAGAAAGATTTATATGTGCTTTAGACCCTGAAAAGTACATAAACAAGCATAACACATCATATTCAATCTGACAGCTGTCTCATTCAGTCTCAGTTGGCTGAAGATGTTGGTTTTCCCCCATGTCCTCCTCAGAGATCATATGTATTGTTAATTCGTTAAATCATGCACTCAATAAATATTATTGAGGTCCTACAGTGTCGTAGGCACATTGAAAACAAGATATGGTCCCCATTCTTAAGCCAAACCAAGATATGTGAGTGCCCAGAGTTTGATGACTCTGTGCTTTAAGGAGGTTAATAATTCAATACCGTATCTAGTTATATTCTTTTAAAATGTGCCCAACATTTTAAGCAATGAGAGAAGTGTTTTTCTATTTAATTCAAATGTATAGAATTTTTTATATTTTACCATTTGAGAAAGTGTGGCAAGCTGAGTTAATTAGGTTCACGTTTTTTAGTTATTCTAGATATATTTTAGGGAGTATAGAAACGACTCCCCCTCAGCCTAAGCAGCTCACCCCCACATTTCTGTCCTGGAGATTACAGGGTTTTCTTTTTCTTTTTGGTAATCAATTATCAAATACATTAGAAAATGTTTATTAAGTTTAAAATTTTAAGTTTAAAACATTTATTAAAATATTTATTAGGTAACTTATTATAAAGCTATGATTTCTTTTGCTTTGGGTATCTAAATATTTTTTATTGTTTTTTGTTATTTTTATAAGCTTTTCAACACTTCATGAAATGAGATAAGGTAGAAATAAATGATTAGCTTAATTAACATTGGTGGCATTTCTATGTACTAATTTAGCTAGTGTTGTCTAGTCTGTTTATATTTTACCCTGACTAAAGTTGTTTCTTTTTTTGAGAGGCAAAATCTTCCAAATACATAGCTGTTAAGTAAGAATTGCATGTTTCCTTTTATTAGATTTTATACTATCTCCTATACAAATCAGTGTTTGCCGAAGCAAATTGTATTTTTCCATCAGTTTACATTGTAAAGTCAAACCATTTTTAGTTGTTTATAAATTTACCTTCAATTTTATTTCAAATCTTTAGTCTTTCCCCTTCATTTTCTCAGCACGTACAAACACTGATACAAACACTTATTTCTGAGTTGAAGAATATTGTTGGCAAATCTTTTTGTAGAATATTTTGGTAATAAAAATAATTTCTGTCCATAAGCTAACTGCTTTGTATATTCAGACTTTTCTTAACTTACAGTTTATTACATTGGGACATATCTACAAATATACAGCTTTGATAAGTAATGTTTCTTGGGAGTACTGAAATACAGAGGTTAAGATTTTACCATAGAAATATGTTAATTGCTTAGAATGCCAGGTATGAGAGAACAAGACCACATATCTATGTAGTCTTAGTTCAAGGAATCAAATTAATATAAAATGTAATATTAATATTCAACATGTTATTTTTTTCTTGTGAAAGAAACTAAATGAGTTTTGTATAGAAATGGCTTTTTATGATGCGTTGTTCTCATTTGATTTCACTAATTAGGAAAAAAACCCACTATGACATTCACTGTGAATCCAAAATCTACAATTCCTTCAAAAATTTATCCAGAAGGAAACTTAATAGTTTTTTCAAGTTTTTGTCCCCTGTAGAAACAAAATTATTTGTCTGAAGTATATTTCTAGAATTAGACTAAAGAAAAGATTTTGCTGAAAAATTTAACTGATTTTTTTTCTGCTTCAGAGAGTCATTATTTGAAATGGAGTCCCTTAGTATGTGTGATCTTATATTATCTTCAAACTCAATCATAATTAACTTGCCTCTCCCAACTTTATAGAAGGAGGAAAAATCCTTATAATAAGACCTTTGCCATTCAATGTATTTCAAAGAAGAGAATTAGGGAAGATAAGGATGCCTGTTACCAGCTGTTTATCAACTAAGAATGTTTCTGTTCTTGGGATAGTTAGGGTGTGGTTGAAGTTTAAGTGATTTGTTCACAGAAAGAATTTTCTAAACACATAAAGTGATCTCTGACCTTTACTAGATTGAGCCGACAAGTATAAGAGAACTCCCAGTAAGTTTCTTGCTCCTCCTCAAGAACATCAGTGAATTTGGGGAGAAAATGCCACCAGAACACCCATGTATACGTGTGGATGCTAAGTATTTTCTATTGTTATTACTCGTTATTTAATTAATGATAAGATACCAAAGAGATGTGGTTGTGTTTTGCCTTGAGTTCTATTATAATAGATGTGCTCAGGAATGTTAAATTTGGGTGAAAAAATGAGGAAAAATATTAAGTAGTCAAAACTACGATTTGCTACTATCAACTGTACATCACACTTAGCATTTAGAGTTTATTCAGTCATCATGGTGACGATGATGAGAATAGCTAACATTTGTTAGGCAGCCATTATGTGCTTAGCACTGCTGGGCATCTGAGGTACAACAGTGCATGTATGACACACGGTCCATGGACTTACAGAGGTGAAGGTGTTGATGNTGGTGCTGACAGATCAACAGTTAGGATATGGGGTCGTGGGGGATGTGATGGGGAAGGACAGGCTGTCGTGGAAGCACAGATTTTATGGGGGGTCTAAGGAGAAGCTGGGGGTCACACAAGACTCTCTGCATGAACTGATATCAAAACAGTATGAGTTAGCCAGAAAAAGAAGGTCAAGAATAGTCTCAGAAAAAAACATGAAGCATGAAGAAATATCCAAAGAGTAGACTGTGCATGACATTTTCAAAGGACTGAGAAATTTTCAGTATGGAGAAGCAGAGAATGGAAACATGGAGATAATGAAACGCAAGCTAGGAAGGGAAGTTTGGGCTGCTCATCAAAGCCACGCTTGAGGAGCGGAAACATGGGATCAGAGAGGATAGCGTCCTGATCCGACACGTATGTTAGATGGATTAGGCAGTTACTGTGCAGATAAATGATGGGAGGGGGCGAGACCATTGACAACAAAGCAAATTAGTCAACTCGCAGTCATTCGGGAGAAAAGATGATGATAGCCTGACACTAGGGGAGTGACGTGGGGGTGGATGAAATGTGATTTGATTAGCAAGGCATTTAGGGTGCAGATGTGGTCAGCCTCGGTGTTAGTGTGAGGGAGGTTGATGAAGAAATCTATTGCCAAGTATCAACCATTGATTTCTGGGGACACAAGGCTGGCATTTAATGAAATTGGGGACAGAGGAGGATGAGCTGATTTTGGGGTGAGGGAAAATAGAGCATTTAGTTTTGATGTGCTGAGTTTTAGCTGGCCATTGGATATTCAAGTGAACCCAGAACTTACATATGAGGAAATGAAATTTAAGGAGGTTAATAAGTTGTTCAAGGTTACACAGATGATCTGGCTCCAGATTCCCTGCTCTTAATCCCTACAGAACTCTTCTCCAGAGACATGGAACTTGACAATCTGTGCTTTGTTCCTTATTTGAATCTATAGAATGGTGTCAGAAGAGTGGTGTTCTTTCTTTCTTTCTTTCTTTCTTTATTTATTTATTTATTTGACAGAGAGAGAGATCACAAGTAGGTAGAGAGGCGGGCAGAGAGAAGAGGAAGCAGGCTCCCTGGATGTGGGCCTTGATCCCAGGACCCTGAGATCATGACCTGAGCCGAAGGCAGAGGCTTTAACCCACTGAGCCATCCAGGCACCCCAGAAGAGTGTGTTATAATCCAGCTCTGTCATTAACTGCTTGACCTTGGGCAAATCTGTAACCTTTCAGGGCCACTGTCTCTAAAAGGAAGTAGTGAGATCAGGTTAGTATTTTTCAAAGGGGTTTTGCGAGTAAGAGTGGAAGGAGGGCAGGAAAAGGGGCATAAACATGCTTCCCTAGGAAAGGCTTATCACCTGGAAGGATTTCTCAAACCATAAGATCTTTTTGTTTTGTTTTGTTTTGGTTTGGTTTGGTTTGGTTTTGGTTTTTATTATTATTCTTTGCCCCAGGGGTACAGGTCTGTGAGTCATCAGGCTTATACCTTTCACAGCACTCATCATAGCACAAACTNCTAGGAAAGGCTTATCACCTGGAAGGATTTCTCAAACCATAAGATCTTTTTGTTTTGTTTTGGTTTGGTTTGGTTTGGTTTGGTTTTTATTATTATTATTTGCCCCAGGGGTACAGGTCTGTGAGTCATCAGGCTTATACCTTTCACAGCACTCACCATAGCACAAACCCTCCCCCATGTCCATCACCCAGCCACCCTATCCCTACCTTCTCACCCCCCAGTAACCCTCAGCTTGTTTCATGAGATTAAGAGTCTCTTATGGTCAAACCATAAACTCTTACCTGGGTTCTTCTCCTCCCTCCCGATTCTGATATTCTCCCTAGCAAGAGCATTCCTTCTAGTTGAGGCTCACAGTCTTGTCTGGGGTTGTATCCTTTGGATACGTTCAGAGAAAAAACATTGATAACCAGATGATCTCAAATTCCTTCATACGCTCAAAGACGCTTCAAAATTCTGTCATTATAAGTCACCTTCCTTAAATTATACAAGGGAGTGGAATTTTTTGCTTGTTTTCTTGCTATGTTTCCCTTCATTCAATGAGTACTTGCTGAATAGTTACGATGGATCAGATCAGGCTCTCAACACTCGAGATATAGCAGTGAATAGGACAAAGTCCTGTCCCTAGTACACTCACATTCTGGTGGGAGAGACAGATAATAAACTAAGGATGAACAAAAGTATCAGATGGTGATAAGTGGGATGCAGAGAACTTCATCAGGAAGGTTGGTGGTGATGCTCTCACAACAGTGTGAGTGTACTTAATGCCACTGAACTGTACACGTAAAAATGTTCAAAATGGTAAATTTAATGTTATGCAAATTTACCATAATTAAAAACAATTTTTAAAAATGTAAGGCAAGGTATAATAAAATGGTGTTTTAAAGTGCTGAAAGGAAAAAACTCAAAAAATAAACAAAAAACCCCCAAGCCTCAGCAACCCACAACTAGACTTTAGAATTCTATATCCAGTGAAAATATTTTTCTAAAGTGATGGTGTAGGGGAGAAAAACTTTTCCCTTCTTTCTGTCTAGGTTTTGTGGTTGGTCTGATAAATTGACATGAGAGAGATTAACAGGAGAAAAGCAAATTTAATGACATATATATGACAGCTCAGAGACATGGGACTCAAGAACAAGCCTGGCAATTGAGGCTTGTAGGCCACGCTGAGCTAAGGAATGACTTAGGGGCCTGGGGCTTCAAATGGGAGGAGGGTGGCTCAGTGAGTTAAAGCCTCTGCCTTTGGCCCAGGTCAAGATCTCAGGGTCCTGGGATTGAGCCCCGCATTTCNGGGTGGCTCAGTGAGTTAAAGCCTCTGCCTTTGGCCCAGGTCAAGATCTCAGGGTCCTGGGACTGAGCCCCGCATTTCGCTCTCTGCTCAGCAGAGAGCTTGCTTCCTCCTCTCTCTCTGCCTGCCTCTCTGCCTGCTTGTGATCTGATCTCTCTCTCTCTCTCTCTCTCTCTCTCTCTCTGTGACAAATAAATAAATAAATAAAATCTTAAAAAAATTTTTTTTAAAAATGGGAGAAGGGTAATTCCTAGGAGGAAAAGAAGAGCAGGTGTCTGGTAATCAGATGTTGCCCTGCCATACAGATAGGTCATTCAGATTAAAATTTACCCCCAGCTGCCTTTCTGGGCCAGGCCCCCTATCCTAAATTTTTTTAGGAAGTTTTTTTCTTGAATCTGATGGGTCTTGACTGCCTTCAGCTCAGAACAATCCACATGCCAAAATGGGACATCTTGGGGAGGCCTATTCTGCTCCCCTTTAATGGTGAAATGGGGATATTGTCCAAAAAAAAAAAAAAAAGTTGTTCCTTTCTCTTTTTTTCCTTCTTCTGGGACTCCAGTTATACTTTCTGTTAGAGTGGGGCTGAAGGGAATGCTACCAGATGAAAACCCAGGCCTGTAGAAAATAATAAAAAGCATTGAAAATGGTAAATATATGTATAAATATAAAATGGCATATTTTAAGTCAATTCTTAAGTTCTTTAAATAATTATTTGTGATGGATAAAAAGGCATCTACTAAGAATTTAAAGCTAAATTATGTGTAATTATACATGATACATTATGCACAATGAAGACTGAACACCTTTGTCATAAGATCAGAACTAGTTTAAGACTGACACAAGATTCTCACCAGTCCGACTTCGCAGTGTACTAGAAGTCCTAGTCAGCGCAGTATCAGTGCAATAAGGCAAGGAAAAGAAGTGAAACCTACATATACTGGAAAAGGAGTAAGAAAGCTACTACTGCTTGTAGACAGCATGGTTTTCTATATAGAAAACTCAAGGAATGTATATTAAAAAAAAAAACCAAACTCCTAGAACCAATAAGTGAGTTGAAAAAAGTCATGGGCTTACAAGGTCAATATTTTTAAAATCAATCATATTCTATGTCCTAGCAATGAAAAAACACATCACTTATAATGGCTCCAAAAAATGAAATACTTAGGTAGAAATATAACAAAATATTTGCATAATCTGCATGTTAAAGACTATAAAACACTGATGAAAGAAATCAGAGAGGAATAAAGAAGAGATATTTTGTGTTTGTTTACTGGAAGACAAAATATTAAGATGTTAATTCTCCCCAAATTGATGTATAGATTTATCATAACCACAATAAAAATCCTAGCAGGACTCTTTTTAGTTATTGACCATATAACTATTTATATAAAGAGTTTTACATATAAAACTTTAAATGAAAATTCAAAGAAAATAGAATAGACAAAATGATTTTGTAAAAGAAAAACAAGATTGGAAGGCTCATGCTGCCTGATTTCAAAACTTACTATACTTTTGCTCTGTGAAAGACACTGTTAAGACAAGCTACAGATTAGGAGAAAATATCTGCAAATCGTATATCTGACAAAGGAATTATAGCCACAATATATAAATAGCTTTCAAAATTCAACAATAAAAAGCAAACCCTAAAAAGATAGGCAAATGATTTGAACAGACACTTCACCAAAGAAGATATATGGAGAGTAAATAAACACGTTAAGATGCCCAACATTGCTAGTCATTAGGGAAACCGAAATAAAAATCACAATGAGATACCTTTTAAAATGTTTTTTATTTATTTTTTAATTTCTTCATATGCTTCTTTTCTTTTTTTGATTTATTTTTTTCTCACCATAGCACATACCCTCCCCAATGTCTATCACTCAGCAACCCCATCCCTCCCCACCCCCCACCCCCAGCAACCCTCAGTTTCTTTCCTGAGATTAAGAGTCTCTTATGGTTTGTCTACCTTCCCAGTCCCAACTTGTTTCATTTTTCCCTTCCTTCCCCTATGATCCTGTTTTGTTTCTCAAATTCCTCATATCAGGGAGATCATATGATAATTGTCTTTCTCTGATTGGCTTATTTTGCTTAGCATAATACCCTCTAGTTCCATCCATGTCATTCAAATGGCAAGATTTTGGGTTTTTTTGATGACTGCATATATATATATATATGTATATATATATATATGTATATATATATATATATGCATGCATTGCATATTCCATTGCGTATATATAAAACACATCTTCTTTATCCATTCATCTGTTGATAGACATCTAGGCTCGTTCCATAGTTTCCCTATTGTGGACATTGCTGCTATAAATATTCGGGTTCATGTGCCCCTTTGGATCACTACATTTGTATCTTTAGGATAAATACCCAGTAGTGCGATTGCTGGGTTGTAGGGGAGCTCTATTAAAACTTTTTGAGAAATGCCCATACTGTTTTCCAGAGTGGCTGCACCAGCTTGCATTCCCACCAACAGTGTAGGAGGGTTCCACTTTCTCTGCATCCTCACTAACATCTGTCATTTCCTGACTGGTTTATTTTAGCCACTCTGACTGGTGTGAGGTGGTATCTCACTGTGGTTTTGATTTGTATTTCCTGGATGCCAAGTGAGGTAGACCACTTTTTCTTGTATCTATTGGCCATTTGGATGTCTTCTTTGGAGAAATGTCTGTTCATGTCTTCTGCCCATTTCTTTTTTTTTTTAAGATTTTTTTTTTTTATTTATTTACTTGACAGAGAGCGAGATCACAAGTAGGAAGAGAGGCAGGCAGAAAGAGAGGAGGAAGCAGGTTCCCCGCTGAGCAGGGAGCCCGATGTGGGCCTCGATCCCAGGACCCTGAGATCATGACCTGAGCTGAAGGCAGAGGCTTTAACCCACTGAGCCACCCAGGTGCCCCCCCATTTCTTGATTGGATTTTTTGTTCTTTGGGTGTTGAATTTGATAAGTTCTTTATAGATTTTGGATACTGGCCCTTTCTCTGGTATGTAATTTGCAAATACCTTCTCCCATTCTGTCAGTTGTCTTTTGGTTTTGTTGACTACTTCCTTTGCTGTGCAAAAGCTTTTGATCTTGATAAAATCCCAATAGTTCATTTCTGCCCTTGCTTCCCTTGCCTTTAGTGATGTTTCTAGGAAGAAGCTGCTCTGGCTGAGGTCACGAGGTTGTTGTCTGTGTTCTTCTAAAGGATTTTGATGGATTCCTGTCTTTCCTCCATTTTGAGTCTATTTTTGTGTGTGGTGTAAGGAAATGGTCCAGTTCCATTCTATTGCATGCAGCTGTCCAATTTTCCCAACACCATTTGTTGAAGAGACTGTCTTTTTTCCATTGGATATTCTTTCCTGCTTTGTTGAAGATTAGTTGACCATAGAGTTGAGGGTGCATTTCTGGGCTCTCTATTGTGTTCCATTGCTCTATGTGTCTGTTTGGTATGTGCCAGTACCATACTGCCTTGATGATTGCAGCTTTGTAGTAGAGCTTGAAGTCGGGAATTGTGATGCCACCAACTTTGGTTTTCTTTTTCAACATTCTTCTGACTATTCAGGGTCTTTTCTAGTTCCATATTAATTTTAGGATTATTTGTCCCATTTATTTGAACAAATTTGATGATATTTTGATAGGGATTGGTTTAAATGTGTAGATTGCTCTAGGTAGCATAGACATTTTCACAATATTTATTCTTCCAATCCATGAGCATGGAATGTTTTTCCATTTCTTTGTGTCTTCCTCTATTTCTTTCATGAGTACTTTATAATTTTCTGAGTACAGATTCTTTGCCTCTTTGGTTAGGTTTATTCCCAGGTAACTTATGGTTTTGGGTGCAATGGCAAATGGAATTGACTCTTTAATTTCTCTTTCTTCTGTTTTGTTGTTGGTATATAGAAATGCAACTGATTTCTGTGCATTGATTTTATGTCCTGACACTTTACTGAATTCCTGTATGCGTTCTAGCAGTTCTGGAGTGGAGTCTTTTGGGTTTTCCACATAAAGTATCATATCATCTGCAAAGAGTGAGAGTTTGACTTCTTCTTTGCCAATTCAGATGCCTATTGTTTCTTTTTGTTGTGTGACTGCTGAGGCCAGGACTTCTAGTACTATGTTGAATAGCAGTGGTGATAGTGGACAGTCCTGCCATGTTCCTGACCTTAGGAGAAAAGCTCTCAGCTTTTCCCCATTGAGAATGATATTCGCTGTGGGTTTTTCATAGATGTCTTTGATGATAATGAGATATGTACCTTCTGTCCCTACACTGTGAAGAGTTTTGATCAAGAAAGGATGTTGTGTTTTGTCAAATGTTTTTTCAGCATCTGTTGAGAGAATCATATGGTTCTTGTTCTTTCTTTTATTAATGTATTGTATCACATTGATTGATTTGCGGATGTTGAACCAACTTTGCAGCCAGGAATAAATCCCACTTGGTCGTGGTGAATAATCCTTTTAATGTACTGTTAGATCCTATTGGCTGATATTTTGGTGAGAATTTTTGCATCCATGTTCATCAGGGATATTGGTCTATAATTCTCCTTTTTAATGGGGTCTTTGTCTGGTTTTGGGATCAAGATAATGCTGGCCTTGTAAAATGAGTTTGGAAGCTTTCCTTCCATTTCTATTTTTTGGAACAGTTTCAGGAGAATAGGTATTAATTCTTCTTTAAGTGGTAGAATTCCCCTGGGAAGCCATGTGGTCTTGGGCTCTTGTTTGCTGGGAGATTTTTGATGGCTGCTCTGATACCTGGGAGCTGTACCACACTCAGACACCCCTGGTCTTTTTGTGACTCCACGGGTCCTGAGACCACAGTGTCCCTGCGAAGGCTTCACCCCCCCGCTTAGCCTCTGGAGTGACCTCCCTCAGTGGAGCAGACTTCTACAAGTTCTGATTTTGTGCTCCCTGTTCTATGGCTTGCTGGGAGCCAGCCTCTCCTTCTGCAGTCTCTCTTCCCAAACATCAACTCGGATTCACTTCTCTGCAAGTCCTACCTTCCAGAAAGTGGTCAATTTTCTGTTCCTAGAATTGCTGCTCTACTTCTCTTTGATCGGCTGTTGAGTTTGTAGGTGTTAGAATGGTTCGATAACTATCTAGCTGAACTCCTGGGACCCAATGATATTTAGGTCTCCTACTCCTCTGCCATCTTGCTTTTCCCTCAAATCTTAAAATGTTTAATACAAAAATAAAAAACTAATGATATCAAGTTCTGCAGAGGCTGTAGAACTCTCATACATTACTGATGGGAATGAAAATAGTATAGCTGCTCTGGAAAACAACTTGTTCATTCTTTGTAAAGTTAAACATACCCTTACCATATAATGTAGCAATCCTACTCCTATGTATTTACCTTAGAGAAATGAAAACTTATGCTCAAAGGAAAACCTGTATTCAAATAACTGTGACAGTGTGATTCATAATTGCAAAGACTGGAAAAAACCTAAATATCCTACTTTGGGTAAATGAATAAAGAAAAGGTTGTACATCCATTAAATGTTGAACCACTGCTCAGGAATAAAAAGGAATGAACTACTGCTACTTTCAACAACATGGATGCATTATGCCAATCAAATATATTATGCTGAGAGAAAGAAGTAAGGTTCAAAAAGTATTGTATGGTATTCTTAAAGGAACAATACCGTAGGGATAGAAACAAGATTTAAGGGTGAGGGAAAGGTTTTGATTACAACTTTGCAGCAGGGGGCAATTTTTTTTGGCGTGAAGAAACTATATCCTGACTGTGATGGTTGTTATAGCATGCAATAATTTGTCAAAATTTACAGAACTGTACACCAAAGAGGGGGATTTTTACCTCATGTAAATTTAAAAACAAATTTTAAAAATAATGGGAAAAGAAAAAAATGGAATTGATTCTGAAAATACTCTTAAAGCTTCTTTATGTAAAAATAATCCTAAATAAAATTCCTAAATAAAAACAGAGAAATTTTTAAAAAGGGGGTGAGGCATTTGTGGACAATGAGGTCCTTTATGGGAACACTACTAGTAGTGACCACTAGAGGCAGCACAGAGACGACTAAAGCCCCTCAGGCAAATCCAGAATATAAAGAGCAAAAATAATCACAATCTATATCCAGCCTTTGGAAAATTTGGAATTGCACAATTTTCAGTTCTGGGTTCATTCCTTTGTTTCATTCCTGTTAGGGGGAAGGTAGGGTGGGCAGGACGGCAGGATCATAGAAGCATTTGGAGCGGGTGTTTGAACCCTGGGGCATGGAGGGCCATGTCCAGGTGTAGAAGCCCCTGAATGCTAGCATGGAGCCCTATGGTCGGCATGGGCTGGTGGAGGGGGTACTTTTTGGGGGAGCATGTGCCTCTGCTCAAGCTTCTAACCCTCTCACTGGTGCCTGCAGACTGCAATCAGAAGGTGGGATGAGACAGAAAATCTACACAGCACAAACGCCAGCTTGCTTATTGAGGCAGAATGCCTGAGGGAGCCGGCAGATGCTGAGAGAGGGAAGGAGGAGAGACTGGAGAAAGGATGAAGAGAAAGGTGAGTGTCTGAGCAGAGGCCAACTCAGCCTCACCTCATTTTTTCCTTTTGCTTTAGTTTTTCTTCTTCTCTTCCTCCTCTTCCTCTCTCTTCTCACTTTCCACTGCCAGCCCTGCATGTTCCCTCCTCTCCTGGGCTTTTCTGTCTCCTTCAGTCCTCTCTCTTCCCATCTCACAGCCAGCTGAGTAATGCACACGTCCTGGATGTGGCAGAGAGCAGACCAAAAGAGTGAAGGCTGATGGGTCCATTTCCTGTGGCTGCCATAACAAATTATCACAAGTTGGTGTCTTACAGCAGCACAGATTTATTCTCTAATAGTTGGGGAGGCCAAAAGGCTGAACTCAAATTGTTGGCAGGGCGGCACTTCCTCTAAAGGCCCTAGGGGAGAACCGTTCTCTGTCCCTTCTGGCTTCTGGGGTCTCAGGTGTTCCTTGGGTTGTGGTTGCATCCCATCTCTGCTTTCCCTCTTCCTGGGACCCTCTCCTTCTTTTCTGGTGTGCTCTTCCTCTGTGTCTCAAGGATGCTATTGGATTTAGGGCCCACCTAAATAATCTAGGTTGATCTCCTCTTAGGATTCTTAACTTATGAATCTGCAAAGACCCGTTTTCCAAATAAGGTGTTATTCATAGATCCTGACAGTTAGGACATACCTTTTGCTGGGGCCACCATTCAACCCATTATGGCTGAGATCCCAGCCATTCCACTCTCCAGACAACATTCAGTTCTTCCTTTCTTACTCATTCAGTAAGGCAAATACTTACTGGTGATGAACGATTACTTAGTCGTACACTAGAATAGAACAAGTGAGAAGTAAATGCAATTCATGGGTCCTGCACTTAGGGAATTGATAGTCTGATTGGAGATTTGCAATAAATCCTAAAAAAAAATCCCACAAAAAAACAACATAACTCAAGACAGTTAGAGAATACAATAATTTAATAACGTCATGTAAAAATGTAATTAAAAGCAATCTGGTTAGAGATCCAGGACTAGCATATCTCATGATTAAAGAACAATTAAACCAGTATCATGATAGAATAAAATGGACAAAGGAACAGAGAGTTCACATAAAAATATACAAATTAAATATTCCAGAAGATACTGAGCCCACTCATAATAAGAGAAATACAAACTGAAATTACTTTGATATATATGTCATTTCTTACCTTTTACATAGGTAAAACCCAAAAGTTAGATAATGTTCTCTTGGCAAGGCTATGGAGAAAAGGTAAGTTCATTCATTGCTGGTGAAGTGTAAATTGGTGCCACCTTTATAGTGGCAGTTGGATGACATCTATAAAACTTTTCTATAAGAAAATTGTGGAATGCATATTCTTTGACCCAGTGTGCCTACTTCCAGGATTTTATTTCACAGAAAAATTTATACAGGTATGAAATGATCTATGTTCAAATTATCCTATGTTGCATTGTCATAAAGAGCAAAATATTGGAAATAACCCAGAGATCTTGCTATTAGGAAGTTGGGGAATATGACTGTCAGTGAAGGGACAGAGCTCAGTCCTGAGGAAGTCCTCACGGGGGGTGTCCCACAAGTCGAGTCCCCTCTTCAAGGCCCTTGTCCATCATTCTTCTCAAATAGTGAACATCTTCCATCCCAGTGAGTGTTTCTCTGCAGCAAGCACTGCTCTCTTCCTGACCTCAATTTCTACAGAAGTCTCCAGCATTTCATGGAAAGAGTTGCAAAACCCTGAGGTCCATGGCAAAGAAGCAGATGGAAGCACATGTCCACTTCTACCCAGCGGCCATTCTGGGCAAGCTGACATAAATATGCGGGACCTGGATTCATCACAGCCCATACAGCTGTTCCCTTGGGATAAAACAAAGCAAAACGACAAAAACCTGATAAACACTCAGCTTGTACCCTTGAGAGGAAATACAGGTGTCTACATATGTACACACACCCATACACCCCCCACACACAATACATATACATTTACATATGTACTTACTCACTCTAAAGTTCAGCCCATGAAAAATCAATTTGTTAAGAAAAGCCCATATCAGTGTATCTGTGTTTCCAGACTGAGTCTCTCTTTCCTGGAATAGAAAAAACAAAGGATTTGAATTCAGAAGACTACTCACTACTCTCTAGGACTTATTACCCATAAAACCTTTTGTGATCACTTACTTTCTTTGCAATTCCATCTCTCTTCAACAAACTGGGGACAGATGTGATACCTGCCAAATCAGTAAGCTTTTGCTGCCTAAGGAACCAAGCCCAAATTTAGTAGCTTACAACACCGACAACTAATTCATGCACAGTTCTGCAGGTCACCACTTTGGACTGGGCTCAGCCAGGTGGTTCCGGTATCATCTAGCTCCCTTCTGCATTTGCAGTCAGTGACCAGGGTGCTGGTGCTTGTGCTGGTCTCAGGTGGCCTCAGGAAACAGCTTATTTCTGGCTCGTGTTGTGTGTCTCCTCCAGTTGACTATGCCAGACTTGTTTCAAGTAGGCAGCAGGTCCCAAGAGAGAGTCAAACTCATGGGGCCCCTTGAGGCCTACTCTTGGAGTGAATCTTGTTCCCCTAAATTCATATGTTGAAGCCCTAAATCCCCAATGCAGCCATATTTGGGGATAGGAACTATAATGAAACAATAAAGGTTAAATGAGTTTATGAAGGGATGCCTGGGTGGTTCAGTCGGTTAAGCACCTGCTTTTGGTTCAGGTTATGATCCTGGGGTCCTGGGATCGAGACCCACGTCAGACTACCTGCTCATTGGGGAGTCTGCTTCTCCCTCTGCCTACTATTCTCTCTCTGATAAATAAATTTTTAAAAATCTTTAAAAAAAATAAGGTCATGAAGGAAGGACCTTAATCTGATAGGAGTGTCATCCTTTTAAGAAGAAGCAAAGACACCAGAGATCTCCCTCTCTTCACAGGACCACAGAGGAGAGGACATATGGGGACACCGTGTGAAGGCATCTATCTGCAAGCCAGGAAGTGAGATCTCACCAGAAATCAACCCTGACGTCACCTTGACCTTGGACTTCAGTTCTCCAGACGTGTGAGAAAATAAGTTTCTGTTGTTTGAGCCACCCAGTCCTTGGTATTTTGTTATGACAGCCAAGCAGACCAATACACTTGGAGTTGGTGGAATATCACTTCTACTGTATTCTGTTGGCCAAAGCAAGACACTAGAGATGAACCCAAAGACAAAGGTTGAGAGATGGACTCCATGACCCACTGATGGGAGGCACTGCAAAATCACATATCAAAGGGGCCTGGATATAAGAGTAATACTCTAACCCATCTGCCACACACCGTTTTTGTATGGATCATGTGAAATTATGGATATGCAAGCACTCCCTCAGTTATGAAGCCCTATATATATGCTAACTATCCTCAGCATGATAGCAGTTGTGACTGTTCCTTAAGTATGAGGTGACAAGGTTATGTAGATGTGTCTGGGTAGTACATTTTTCCTGGAATGTTAATAGAAGTCGTTGCCTAGTGAAAGAGTTCTATAATTCTGATAACTAACCAGAGAAGTAGCCACGGTTTGGGAAAGCAGGACAGCATTTTCATAGCTTGAAAAGCCTGACAATAAATATTTGAATGAGTATCACAATCAATGAGCTCAGAAACAGGAAGTTTGATGGCTGGGTGAATAGTAGAAAGGAAGAATGCAAATCAGATTGGCTTCAGTGAATTTAGCCAGGCTCATCATCTCCCTGAGAGACCAAGGGCCAAAGAAGGTTGTTGAGTCAGGGAGGCAGGTGCATGTGCAGACAGGCATGTGGTATAACACTGGACTCTCTTCCTATGAAACAGTTGCTCCTGAGAGACTGCATCGGGGTTCATGAGCCCTCCTTCACGATAGACTGATTGCCAAAGGAAGAGCACATCATCAGCTCCCTCGTCATCCCCTGTCCTTCCACAGAACTTCAAGCAGCAATCCACTGACAGTTGTGATAAAGGGAGCTAATTCTGTTGAGGTTGATGGTCTGGCTGACAGGTGCTTCTGCTCCAATTGAGAAGAGGTTAAACCATACAGCACAGCACATCTCAGGATTCCTTCCTTGGTGAGAGTAGACATGGTGCTCTGGTTCTGGGGTGGAGGCATACTGGCTCCCAGGAAGTGAATCTGTGTATCCCGAGAGGTCAAAGGGGTTGAGATCTCCTGGAAGACATCCCCCGCTCCCACAACCCCCATCGAGGGCTGCTGCAGACTCTGACCTCTCTGGGGCTCTGCACCCTTGAGGAGTTAAGAGACAGAGGGTCACACTTCACTGGTGGCATGCCCTGTGTATTGGCTCAAGTAGGTAGAGATGTTATTCTGGAAGCAAAGGGCTCAGTTCACAGTCGTGAGCATGCTTAATACCTTCAGGTCACTCGTAATTCCTGAGATGTAATTAATTCATCAAAATAGCCTGGATGGTTCCTGCATGATCCAATACCAGACTCCAAACTATCATTGTTTGTATTACACAGTATTGCACTGAGACTATAAATAAGTACATATTAAGACCTTATTTTCTTCTGCATTTGCAGTTTAGTTCATTGCCTGATACCTAAGAGGTGCATGGACTAAATAAAAGAATGAATGAATTCAATAAATATTTGCAAAAGTAATTAATTATTGAAAGGGCACAACCAGGGCTTAAATTTATGACGTACATGAAGCACTAAAAATATCCGTGTCTTATTCATTTTTTGTCCCAAGGCCTATATAGGAATTTGGATGTACTTTGTGCTCAGTAAACCATGTTGATTTGTGCTGAAGTTATAGATCCCTTCAATGAAGTATGACATTGCAAAAATAAGACAGCTAAGTGCCTCCACAATTAGAAGGTGCAATGGGTAAAGTTCCACCTTTCCTTCCTGAAAAGCCATAGCTCTGTTCCCCTAGAGACTGGAAAGAACTGTCTTCCTCCCTCCAAATATTCCCTGGTGCCTGTAGTCTTAGCTCTGCCAGGATCAGGGGCGACCACACCCATGTTCTTATCACGATCAACTGGGGGATGTCAGACACTTCCGTTCAGACCTCTTATGCCTTTGGGGACCCTCATTAGGCTGCACACCCTGTTCCATGGCTGTTTTTGTCTCCTTCCCCCACCCTACCCCCCCCACCTCAATCTCTCCATCTAATTCCTGAGATTTGGCCTCTGTAAAAGAAACTCAGGATACGTTCAAGGGTGAAGATATGAACAGCTGCCTTCAATTAAAACACACCCTTCTGCAAACTCAGACTGAGACAGATTGCCTGCCAGGGACGGTTAGCGGAGCCTCAGAAGTGTTGAAACTGTCCAGAGAATTGCCAGTGAGCTACCCGAGGCCTGCCCTAAATTCCCAGCATCATCCTCTCTGTAAAAGTTGTCCCAGGTGATGTTCCCCCCACCCCCTGCATTTACACAGCTGGGGACAGCTTGAATAAACCCTGTGGATCATGGGGATGAAGCCGTTTTCTTGTCTTCCTCCTAGATCAGAAGCGCAGGGAGAATGGTCACTACCCAGGCTTTAGAGATTTTGTTGTTCACAAAGTGGTGTCCTGGAGGCACCCTAAACCATGCCTAGGCATTCCTGAAACTCATCATTGCATCTAAGTACCAAGCAATTGCCTCTTCATTTTTCAACTTGACCTCCCTTGTTAGGGATCTGGCAACACTGTAAATGCAATTCCCTAAATAACCCTAGGTTTAGGATTGAATATAAAGATGGTGACACAGAATCCCCATCTCAGGGCCTGGACCTGTGCTTCTCTCTTTCTCCCCATCTCTTAGACCACCCCCCGCCCCATGTCCTCCTGTCCTTGAGTTTTTGGAGCAAGGACATAAGCACAATTTTCTAGAATGCAGACGTCTTGGGATTCCCGTAGGGAACGGAGCCTCCACATTCCAGTTTCTCAAGAAGAACACAGCAATAATGCCTCCAGGCCATCTGAAGCCATCATTCAGCAGGAAGAATACAACAGGCGATATTACTGAGACCTTCCTCAGGAGTGCACAGCTTATCTGTCAGAGATGCTTCTTGTGGACCTACTTCATGCAAAAGCACCATGCGGTGGAATTGTCCCTTCCACATCCTCACAAGGAAAGCAGCCGGGGAGGGAAGATACACAGAGTTCCATTCCATGTGGCTGCTCAAGTCGCAGCTGTGGCCTTGGGAGCACTGGAAGTCTGCGAAGAAAGCTGATCTAAGGGGGTTCATTGAGCTTGTGGGTCCTTGAACAACCTGATCCCCAGAAGGGTTTCCAGGCAGCTGGGAGAATGGGACCTGATGAGAGAAGAGAGAGTGTTGCTCAATGAACAGAAAAGGGATTGCTTTGGAGGGATGGGGGGACGGAGAGAACGGGGGAAGGAGGAGCAGAGGCTGGACCTTGGAGAGCAGGAGCTTTCAGGCACTTTTAATGGTTTTAGATTTTACCCTGAGGGTATTGTCTCTTCAGAGAGCTCTAAACAGAGGAAGGAGATGCTTGGTGTAGCTTTCCATTTGGAAATATTTTGAAATCTTTTTAAAGATTTTTAAAAAGGCTTCAATTTTTTTTGAAAAAGTTCATCCTGGGATGGGTTAGGGAACAGGTTGCAGTGGGCAGGAGCGGAGAGAGGTGGCAGGTGAGTAGGCTGTGGGCTGGGCCAGGCACGAGACATGGGGAGGGGCTTGTTTTCACTCTGTGGCAGGAGAGATGGAGAGAGACGTTCAGATTTGAAAAAGTTTCTTAGAAATACAGAACAGAATGATGAACTGGGTGAAGGGAGGGAGCCAAGAATGACTTCCAGTTTTCTGGCTTGAGCAACTGGGAGGAGGAGACTGTGGACGGGCTGAGGGACGGGCTCACAGGAGACTTGCTGGGAGGAGGGGTGTGTCAACGGGCTCAGTGCTGTACGGAGGCTTTTTATGGCTCCGTCTCCAGACGGACAAAGTAACGGTCATACCTCAGTCACTTTAGGCTGAAGCTCAGGTCTCCTTCCCCATCATCCCTCACCCAGCCGGGGGAAAAACATTGAAAATAAAGCTTCATCTCAGGGTTTTAAACACACCTACAAACTCATACAAATAATGTATGCTTTAAAAAGTAACTCAAGAAAATACACTCAGAGGTGCTTACTCTGGGTAGTGGGGTTATGAGAAGTTTTAATTTAGTATTTTGCAAAGGATTGGTGATGAATTTGTGTTAATAGCATGATAAGAAAAAAAAATCACCAAAACGAAAACAGTCACTTAAAAGACTGAAACAGTAAGACTGGGGTTGCATCCGGAGAACTGGTTTTCCTTCTAGATCAGCAAGGCCCATGACATCTGGGACTCCTTCCTAACACGCAAACAGTTTTGAAGATGACGCTGTTTCAGATGTGAGAGTCAGAGTGAGCTGGCTTGAGCACCCCTGGATTTACAAAGTTATAGGAAAGGCTTTGAATTTCCAAACTGCTGCAGGGTCTTCTTCGGAGTTATACAGGGCTGGGGACAAGCCACATTTTACCTTCCCACTTCCTCCCTTTGTAACAATATTGCATAAATAGAATTGGATTTTGATTGTAATAATAATGACTAATATTTATTTAGAGTTTACCATTTGTGGAGTACAGTTTTGTATACTTTCCATGCAACCTTTATAACAAACCAGTGAATTGGATACAGTTATTTTTAAAGATGAAAAAAATTAAAGCTTAGATGAAATGACAGAGAAAGACAAATACTGGATGATCTCACTTGTATGTGGAATCTAAAAAAAAAAATCAAATTCATAGAAATAGAGAATAGATTGGTGGTTGCCAGAGGCAAGGGGTGGGGGGAATGGGTAAAGGTAGTAAAAAGGTACGAATTTCTGCTTGTGAGATTAATGGGCTCTGAGGATATAATGTACAGCAGGGTGACTATCTTTGACAACACTATCTTGTATATTTGAAAGTTGCTAAGAAAGTAGATCTCACAAGTTCTCATCACAAGAAAACAATTTGTAACTATGTGAGGTGATGAATGTTATCTAAACTCACTGTGGTCATCATTTCAGAGCATATAAATGTAGCAAATCATGTGTACACCTTAAACTAATACACTGTCATGTGTCAATTATGTCTCAATAGAATTGGGAGGAAAACAAAAACAAAAAACCCCACAAATAAGACAAAAAAACAAACAAAAATTTGAAGCATAGCTAGGTTATACATAACTCATATTGTTTCCCGGATAGATTCCCAGAACCTAAATCTAACCCATCTGACTTCAGAGACCACTGTCCTAACTACTCTACTGGTCTACTTCTCCTGCAAAAAAATGGATTTAAATCTCATTGGTTTAACAGTGAGCACTGTGTGCTGAGCACGGTGCTGGGCACGGCAGAGCCAGCAGGAATCAGAGTTCTTCCCTTAAATAGTTTACCATCTGGTAGTGGAGAAAGGGACGGTACCATCTGTGGGATAGGGTTCTGTGTGGTCCACGCAGGAACCCAGACGAGGGGGACCTAACTCCATCTGGGGGCTCTTAGTGGAGCAACCAATGTCATAGTTAAAACCGAGAGGAAGAGTAGGAGCTATATTATGATTTGTACTTTATACAGAGGAGGAAATTTCCAGGAGCTAGCAGAACTGACGTGGGTGGATCTCATCACAGCCTCTCCAACTAGATATGTCAGTGGTGAGAGGCACCATGTTGATTGCAATGTTTCTCTGGAATTTTTTGCAGGCATTGGAGATCTGATTTCTTTCTTCAATATAAATGTAGACACCGTTTCTTTTATATACACATTACAATAATAGAATTTTTGAACTTGCAGTGTCTGAACTTCTCATTTTATAAGTGAGAGAATGAAAGCCCAGAGCAGGTAAGTGATTTGCCTGAGATCATACTACTACTGGTGAGAAAATTGGGTCTAGAACCTGGGTTTTCTGTCAGGCAGACCCATCTGTCCTTTCCTGAATCCTATCACCTTTGGGGCCTTGTTCCCATCCATTCATGGACTCACAAGCTGCCATGTAAGGCTGTGTAGGTTGTATAATGCACAAGAGTATCTGCTATGGGAATGTGTGAGGGCCCAAGTCCACCCAGGGGAAGGAGAACCTTTTTCTCACTTTGCAAAAATACTTTATGCCAAGCAACTGCCCTCTTAAAACTAATGTTGCCAACCTACAGAAACTTAAATTTCTTCCCACGCTCTATTAATCTAGTGATGTTTCTTGTATTTTTATCCATAGGGTTCAAATAATTTAATGATTAGTACTTTAGTGCTCCCTGGCACACAGGACCAGTTCTAGAAGGTCTATTTCTAGCAAGTTCTGCCAGCGTGGCGCCACAGCAAATTCTCTGCCAATCAGTGGTTCATGGCGGTACCCTTTCCAATTGGGTCAGCGGGGAGGTTGGTTTGGAGGCAAGAGTAATCTATCTCAGCTCCGGGGTGGTAGCTGTCCTTTATCTTCATTCCTGCATTTTGTGGGGTTCTCTTTACTTCTTACTGGCCAACCTCTCATTACTTCTTACTAGCCATCCCTATTATGGGTAATAATTCTTTATATTAAATGCTCCCTGTTCAAATTATTCTGTGTTTTCTCTCTCCTGATCAGACTCTGACCAATTGATTCATAACCCTCAGACATTTCTCTACCAGTCAGACATAGCCTGTCTCCCTAGAGGAGCAAAGATTATGGCCCTACCAAGAGCTACATGCTAGCTGCACAGGCTACTTATCCAGAAGGTTCATGTCCTGGTAGATGATCCAGGAGTTCTTGCAGGGGAATGAAGAATAAACATTGCCCCTTGAATTTCCTTGAGCTCCCTGAGTAAAGGAACAGAGAGACAGACACGTGATCACATACACATAATATGGCCAGTGGTGGTGGGTAACCCAGGCACATAGATGTTCTCAGGAGCTGTATTTTGGGGGAAGGAGGTCCCTGACAGTTACCTGGAGGGAGACTCTTGAATCTTGAAGGTAGATAGAGGCTTTGCCCAGCAGGTTGTAGACAAAGAATATGCTAAGCAGAGGTAACAGAACAAACTATTAAATATTTGATTCTAACATTAGCAATGAGCCTCAATGTTCCTGTGGAGCAGAATCACCCCTACTGTTGGCCAGATGATGACATGGTTTTGGTAGCACCACACCATAAGGCAGGAGCCTTATCACAGTTTATAGTTCTCTTCCCTGGCTCCTGCCTGACCATCAGCACTGAAAAGGTGGTGCCTTTGTGTTTTATAGTAAACAATGAGCATTATATGAACTAGTTTTACAACCAGCTGCTCAAAATAGCAGAATACTCACAGAGTTTTAAAGCTGGAATATGGCCTCCACCCCGTCATTTTACAGAATAATAAACTGACATTAGATTGTCAAAGACTCAAGAACAAGTCAGAGAGACAACTATGATTGAGTGTCTTGGAAAATTGTGTGGGAACTTTTTGCTGCCATTCTTGTAGGATATGAATCAGTAGTTACATTTGTTGACTGGAACTAGAAAGGAGTTAATGATCCAGGATATTGTAACTCAAGGAAAATCCCTTCAAAGGAGGCATGAGGAAGTCCAAGATGGGCGCCATATTCCCTACTCAATGGACAGGTACGTCAGTGGCTCCTCTCATGGACAGAGACCTTCAGCTTCTTCAACATGACTCTCTCTAGGTTTAGGGCCAGAAATTTCTGTCTCACGGGCAACACTCTTGTTACACATCTCAGATAAAACCACTTCCTCATGATCTTTTTTATTGCATGAGGTTTTCTGATAAGTCTGACATGATAATGACAGGTCCATGATTTTGTTGCCTGCTGTGCAATTCGATTTGGAAGTAGGGTTGAATTCCTTGGTTTGAATATGTGGAAGGATCTCTTATGTCCTCTGTCTTATTTATCATGGTCTATAGCTGTTTCCATTTCTGTACAAATGGTCAACTGTCCTCTGCTAGGGAAGGCCTGCGTCGTTTCCTTACATCCTATCTCCTTAGTGATAATCTTCTCTCATCGTGGACGCTGTTCTTCCCATATTCCAAATCTGCTGGGCCATCTCTTGACAAAGTGGCTGTTTATGTGCTGTGCCTGCAGGAGGCCTGGGAAGACCCCTGTGCCTCCTGGCACCCCCTCTTGTAGGACTCTGAGCCTAACAAGAATGCATGTGCAATGGCTGGGAGGCAAAGAGAGTATGGGGTGGGGGAGTACAGAGAAGAGATGAGAAGAATGGTCAGCCCAGCTTATCCATGACAAAGTTTGCCTGGGGAAGCATCCCTGTTTTTAGTCTCAGGTACTTGTATGTTGACCCTCAAATGGTATAAAATATTTCTTGTCCCACTTTCTACTTGCCACAGAGATAAACTTGAGTTTATTCCAAGAAAGAATCTCCTACATTTCTGTATGATTATAATAAAATGCTCCATGAATCAAATAGACTTTTAAAAGATCAGTTTCCTTTACTTTATCTATCAGGGCAGCTTTTTTCATGTTAGTTTCTGACATCTGGCTGACCTGACTTAGCTAGGGAAAAATAATATTCTCTCTCTCTTTTCCTCATAAAAAGGGTTCTGTGGTCACCGGATATTATATCCCACTCTTTTACCTATTCCTTTCTGATTCACTTTTTATTTGAAATTCTTTCTGCTCATTTTTATTATTTATTTGAAGGCACCAAAATTTTCCTCTGAGCATCTTAGGAAAACTATTTTTTTAAAAGATTTTATTTATTTATTTATTCGTCAGAGAGAGAGAGAGAGAAAGCACAGGCAGGGGGAGTGGCAGGCAAAGGGAGAAGCAGGCTCCCTGAGCCTAGCACGGGACTCAATCCCAGGATGCTGGCTGGGATCATGACCCAAGTGGAAGGCAGACGCTTCACTAACTGAGCCACCCAGGTGTCCCTCAGGAAAACTATTTCTGACAAAGCTTTAGTCAGTGCTACTGTTCATTAGGTTTATAATTCCTTTTTAAGGATGTGGCAAAGTCAGGCTTGCTGAGTTCACATTTGTGTTTTGAAGCACAAGAAGTACTTCCCAGTGTTATACTGAAGCAGAATGTCCTAACTGCCTACATAAAATAGAGTCTCTGGTCTTGAAATGCAAATCACAATGGGATGAACAATGTGAACAATGGCTGTATGACCATGAAGGGACGTTCAGGTGACCTGTGATATGAGTCACTGCTCAGCAAGGAGAGGCACTGAGGCAAAAACTACCCTGTGTATATAATTATCATGGTTATGAAAGCATTTAGCAAACACACAACTAGATTTTGTCCCTTTTTTCCCTATATCGTTTGGAAGCATGGTATTAAAATTTCTTTAATGGTTTCCAAACTTGTGGGTGAAATTTCATTTGTAAGGTGGTTTAAAGAAAGCAAAAGTCTCTAATGTAATTAACTCCAAATTTAATTCAACTCTTTCCCTTGATTTACTATAAATTATCTTGAGGTTTAAAAAATTTAAATCTGTATACATGGTATGAGAATGTAATGGATCATCTGTAAAGCATATCAGTCCCAGCAAGAAACTTTGTCAAATTATCTCATCGTACCCCTGATCTTTTCATCCCACCAATTCTGCTTGGTTTCTGATTTCACTGAGTTGGGATTAAATCAGTGCATTCCTCCCACTGCATAATTAGGACTGCTTTAAAACTCTGTAATTATAAACCTCAACTGCAGATTGTGTATTGCACTCACTGTCATAACTGCCATTAGCATGGTTTTCAAGTCTTTGAGAACAGTGAGGTAGAGATGTCGTGTCACTAAGTTCCACTGCTATATGTCTGCTGTGGGTTATCTGTAGCAATTACAGACTTGGATGCTATCCCAAACAAGATCTAGAACTTGGGAAAATGCCAATGTTTTGTGAATCGAAAGGAATTTTTAAGAAAAAAATGTTTTTTAAAACAATAAAACCATGAATGAAAGAGTTAGTGGAAAATTTTAAAATTACACAATTGCAGGCTTGATTTTGTAAATGGGTACAGTCCTAATCAATTGGTCTTCCTGGGAGGGGAGAAGTATTCTGGATAGTTATCCACCCTAATTTTGATTACTTTCTACAAAGTGGAATCAAAATGCCTTATGAAGGTGTTCCAAAGCCTTATGTGGTAGCTTCTGTTTGCTTTATTCCCTGTGATCTGCCAGCCTGAAGTCCCCTTCTTACCATGAACTTCTCCAGCACTTTCTCTTCTCCCTCTTCTTCATCAGAGTCTAGAGATGGGAGGCCCACTTCAAACTAAATATAAAGTCTTCCTCATCCAGGAAGCTCACACTGATGAGACTCTGGTCTCATATTCCCAGTTCTAAATACACAACAGATAAAAGCCTTCTCATGATTAAAAAAAAAAGCTCATATATTTTCTCTCTTAATGTAAGGTGTTGATAATCCCCATATGAACAATTTCTTTTCGATTAACCTGATTGGAGCTTCTTATGTGTTATACAGAAAGGGGTTAGGTTTTTGTTTCTCTCAAATTGACCACACAACACAAACTCTGACCGCTATAATTTCCTTGCTATGTATTTCTGGATGGTTATAAATGAACTGAATTGTGGTGGGAACGATCCCAGCGGCCCTTAACAACGACAATAACTCTGTTGTAATTTGCTGAAAGCAAGTGGTATTCATTTACTCCTTTTCTTGAAGTTCATAACAAAAGCAAACAGGTAGATTTTTGTTCAGAATCTTCAGATTAGTACATCTAAAGGCTTTGAAACCAGGTAAATGCATGTCAGACTAAATAAGCTTTTGAAGCAAAGGGGTGGGAAAAGAAGCCAGCTTTGCCCAAACTAAGAGTTCGGTTCAGCTGTTTAAGTATTTTCAGACAATTGTGAGGCTAATGATGGATATGAAAACGAATTATTACTGGCATTTGAGTTATGCTACTGTATGAAGATGTGCTGAAGTAACAAAGAGAACTTAGGAGTAATTATTTAGTACTTCTCCCTCCCTTCCTCATATTTAGTTAGTAAATGAGATATAGGGCCAACTGGTTCCAGCCTGGGTGTTACTAGTTTTCAGAAATGTTCTCCTCCCGGTAGCTTTCCGAGAGTAGCTGTTACGTTGTGTGGCAAATGATTAACTCTGTCACTTTGGATTTTGCATGCGTGCTTTTAAGTATGATGGACTTCAGTTTTGCCATGGAAAAAACACAAAAGTCACCTTAAGTTTTACAGTGCAACAATTTTAATAGTCCACACTAAAATAGGCAGTACAGTTTTGTAGTTCAACATTAAAAGCGATCTCGCCTTACTCGAAATGCTCCTACCTAAGGTTTCCTACCCTCTCTCGTGTAAGGTCTGAGTCTACCGAAGTCCGTCTAAAGTGCATTTCTCTGGAGTTAATTCGCTTTCCAGCAGGGAGTCCTGAATCAGGGCCGGGCTGCCTGGCTTCCTCGTTTGAGGGGCTGTGCAGTCCCAGCGGGGCTACCGACTCAGAGAAGGACCCTGCTCACTCCCCAGCTGGCACAAGGGGTGGAGGTCACGGGAGGACTTTTGGGAAAAAATAATTATGCCAACGTCCTCTGTGGTCGGCATCTTCTCTTACGGCAGATAAATACTCAATGCCTCCTTGAGTCCTGAAATATTGACAACTCAGGGGACGCTTCGATTTCCAGGAAAATAAAATCGGGGAGGCCTCGTGTGAATACTCTGAAGTTGGCGGGATGGGACGCCAGGTACCGGGGTGAGCCAGAAATCTGGGGTTCAGAACTGGGGGTGGAGAGGAGCGGTGGGGAGAGACACCGTCCCGGAAGCGCTCGGGCTACTGCGCGTCGTCGTGCGCGTCACCAGGGAAGCCCGCCTCCTCCGGGGGCCTGACTCCTTCGGGGAGCAGAGTGGCGCGCGCTTTCCTCTTCTCTTTAAAGCGGCCCGAGCGCGAGATCTTCAGATTGCGGCGGCTGCTGCCCGATTTCTCCCCGCACAGCTTGTCCGGCTTGTGGGGCTCGCCGGCCCCCCCGAGGAGATTGGGGTGCTGATTCTCCCGGGAGCTGCTAGTCCAGTCCGGGCTGGGCGGCGCGGGCTCCCCGGGGGCGGGTTGCGCGGGAGGCGGCGCCCCTACCGCGGCTTCCTTGCTTTTCTTCCTGCTGTTGGTCAGCGATTTCCACCAGGGCCCCGAGCTGCCGGTGCCGCCGCCGTCGGCCATGGCCG